>JAQFVV010013755.1:0-77133 GCA_028023455.1 Epiperipatus broadwayi
GTCTCTCACTGACTGGTCTATCCTGCCCAAATTTAAACTTTTTGGTATCGAATTGTGTGTGTAGCAATATTAAAAATGTATAAATATATGTAGAATTCAGCATAAACACGCACACATTTCGATCTCAAATTAAAGGCAATAAATAGGGATAAAATAATATAATTTAGATTTTTTTTTAGTTATATAATTTTGTATAATTTTAATCATTTATTTTGGATTATAAAGTTCGTATTTATTGCTTTGTTTAAATTTCGTTTAATAATAATTCTAAAAAAAATCTGATGTAATATTTAATTAAAAGTTAAAATAATCTTATGTTCCCTTTTTGTCTTTGAAATTTAAAAGCATCGGTCAGTGATAGATAATAGATTAATTAAAGAAAAATTCCCCAAAATGTAATTAGTAAATGTAAAATGTAAACAATAGAACGGCAGCTTTCTTTAATTAAAACCAACAAAATGCATTGATTATCCTCAGGGCAGATTAAGTAGAACCTAAAAATACCTTAACAAAAATGTGAAAGATCAAGATAAGAAAAGAGGCCATCTTAGACTTGCTGGAGACATTCACTTAAACTTTAGCTCTGCTCTCGATCACTGAGAGTCTCCAAAATATAAAAATAAATTGTTCCTGCCAAGGTATGACTGAGTAAAAGCACCTAGATTATTCTCCATCGGGAGATGGCCTATCGGATGCCGAACTTTCCATTGCCCATCATAAATTCACCATAAAGATCTGCTGCCTGAAATAAATGAGAAAGCTGCTGCTGCTGTGAAAGTAAATGAAATATCTAAATACAAGAAAGAATTGCCACTCGTGAACTTTTTGCTGCTAAACTAATGGAATCAGAAAACTTCTTATAAAACAGGTACCTGTCTGTGTTCAAACTCTAGAGTACTCTAATAACATGCTATAGCTCTTCTTCATATTACTTATCTAAATTATAAAATGTAAAAACTATCATTTGTATAACTAAAATTGAATAATTAATTTAATGTGTAAATTTCTCTAATAATCTAGCTTACCTCATTCTATGTTTCTTGGATGCGTATTTCTAAAATCTATATTTATTATTTAATTATTGCATGCTCATAATTGTCTCAATTTTCAAAGTTTAAATCCATGATCGCTTGAAACATGAATGCGTGTCAAATTTTCATTAATATTTACTTTCATCAATAACTTAACTTTCATATAAATCGACACGCATTCAATGCAACATTTATTGTAGTGCAGGGTCTACTACTTCGTAAATGGCTGGCATATTAGTTGTAATAATTCCCAGTTTAGATATGTTTTGTATTTATTAAATCTTAATGAATAATTCTAGAAAATTACATTTCTTTGAGAGTCGCCAACGTTCTTTAGTAAATGTTGATAATGTAGGGCCGAGTTAGAAATCTATTTAAAATCTCATCATAATCGTTTATACATTATACATGTGTTACGTTTTAGAGACGTGATGACCCATTCTGCCGTGAAATTTCCGGATTCTTCAGGGTTGAAATTAACCCCAGTCATCCTACACAAGCGGGCATAATGGGTGCTCCCGTAGGATTTGACGACGTCATGCAGCCAGCCGGCAAACTGCAACACGGACCGCTTGTCCCTGGTTATGCTTATGTGACACCTTACTTCATCGGGCCGATGGCAGAGACCAGCCCGACATTCTTATAAACTCATTCACGGCATTGCAGTTTCGATATACTGCCATTCCATATCGCCTTTCTAAAGCGTACCATGTGTTCCTTTACTTAATTTTATTATTCTATATATCACTCCGCCTCTGCATTATCTTCATAATTCACTCTCAAATAAATGTTTGCCCTTAGTCATAAAATAAATATTTTAATTAAATAAATATATGTCCGCCGCTACTCTTAAATCTTACTTTAGACTCTTGCATTGCAAAGGTATAAATTCCCCAAGGCATGCATTAGAAATACTTACTCAAGAATTTTAGGTAGCTAGATTACGCCTTCAAATAAATGAATTCCTTTTGTAAACATTACAGTATCGGAAATACCATTACTGAGGTCCTCAAGATAAAATAAGGTCGAAACAAATAAATGTATTCCTTTTGTAAACATTACAGTATCGGAAATACCGCTACTGAAGTCCTCAATATAAAATAATGTATAAATAAATAAATGTATTCTTTAAAATATAATAGTATTGCAAATCCCGCTAATGAAGCTTTGAATCCATAAAATATTATTAGTAAATGATTTTCTTATTAAAATGTGTGAATAAATAATTTTAAACTATACGTCTGCAGTTACGTTTCATTTATTCGATACCCATTCTATATAATATTTCCTCGATTATGTAAATATGAATGTTTAATTAATATTAGTTTGATTATTGGCTAACTCGAGAATAAAATCATGAATCTCTTGCATATCCCTGACCACCGTGCCTAAGGAAATATTTACTAATGTCACATCAGATGCGTTGTTTCGTGGATTGTATTGTGGAACCGATAAACTATGTTCGAACTCAGTAACAAGGGTGGCTTTGCTACCTCGATGGTGCTGCTGTTCTGTGTGGTGGTCAAATTCTGCACTATGTTTACGAGTCACACGTTTTCTGACTGTTACATAGTAAATTTTTTTTTTAGCGTTTGGCGCTTTCCAACATGCAGCTTTCGATACAAAAAACCCATATATACCCTGAGCAAAATATGACACATATAAATTTCTTTTAGCGTTTGTTACTCGAGTTAGCTAATTATTCTATATATATACGATTTTGTTTTGATAAAAATAATAAAAAATAAAAAAAATCGAGTGGTCGAGTGAATGAAAGGACAGCAGGCGTAATAACAAATTTAAGGGAAGCAGGGACATGTATGTAATTTAAGAAGGAACGAAAATACTCGGATCTAATGAAATATTTTTTATATATATGTCAAAAAAAAAAAAGTAATCAGTCGCTAAATGAGAAAGCAGGTAGCATTGAATAATTTATTAAAGCACCGGTATATATATAGCATAGACAGCAGAAGCTTGTTATATATGTTAACAGTAAATATTTTGTTAAAGTACAAATATATATATATCATAGACAGCAGTGGCTTATTATACGCGTTACCAGTAGTTCGCTATAATATATATGTTAAATATGTTAAACGCAGCAATATAGAGATAGGGCAATGTAGAGTAGGTGAGGGCAGCGAAAGAGTGTTATAGGGCCAATATACCGGTGGGGAGTAGTCAAATGCTAGTAGTATAAAATAAATAAATCATATTAAGAAAATGGACTCAGAAAATATTGATATACAGCAAGTAGATTTATCTGAAGCTTTGGAGTCGACACCCGAGCGAAGGGAAGCTCCGCAACAATACAGAGGATCAATGGACTTTAATTTCAAGTTCATTGAGGAAATACTCAGACAGAATATGCAAGAAATGAAGAAAATGTATGAGGAGGAAATGAGAAAAAGAAGAGATGAAGAATCAAAACAGAGACAAGAAGAAGAAAAGATAAAAGTTAGAGAATATCAGAAATTTAAAGACATTATGTGGAGAGAGTTAGAAGCCATAAAGGAACATTTTGGAATATCCTCAGTTAGTAAAAAGGAAGAAGAGATTAAAGATATGGGAAAGGAAAGGAAGTCAGAGAGATCAGATGAACCGATGATAGTAGAAGGGCAAGCAGGTAGTGTATTAAATATGAAAAAGTGTGATGAGCAAAGAAACCTCATTCCAGCTGATGAAGGCCCACAAGAACCGGAGAAGGAAGTCAGCATTAAAGAAGAGATGAAGATGGACACTGGCATGACACCAACATGTTTACATTTTGGTAAAGCGGACTCATTACTGATCAAGATGCCATTACCCATGGATGAACGTGAAATCAATATTGAAACTGACAGATGCAAGGCACACCGCCGCCTTACAGAAAGGGCAGAATGGAAATTACGAGCAGATCGGAGAAGCCAACATTTCCAGGTGGGGAACTATGTTTGGGTATGGAACTCTCAACAAAGTAACCGAGATAAAAGAGTATATAAAAAGTTCTTTCCTTTGTACCGGGGACCCTTTATAATTGATCGCACATGTGGCCCAAATGCATATTTATTAAAAGATGGAGATACCATAAAAGGGACATACAATGACCGTAATCTCAAACCATGTAGGTATTATCCACCTGACCCGGGGTTGTAAAAATATTAGACTATTAGAACGGATTAAACGTATATGAGAATATTAAAACGAACTTGATATAATGAACTTGGTTGAGTGGATTGTACTTTAGTCAAA
Source organism: Epiperipatus broadwayi (assembly GCA_028023455.1). Taxonomy (NCBI): domain Eukaryota; kingdom Metazoa; phylum Onychophora; class Udeonychophora; order Euonychophora; family Peripatidae; genus Epiperipatus; species Epiperipatus broadwayi. The sequence continues at coordinate 4,266 of JAQFVV010013755.1, forward strand.
TAGGGTTTTAGATAGAAATTTTATTATATATATTATTGTTTTAATTACTATTACTCTTAAAAAAATTTTTTTTTTATATTATACTAACTAATCCTATTCTAAGAATTTTTTTAATATATATACATTCAGTTTAACTAATTATTACTATGATTTTAACCAGACATGGCCAAATTAGGCCATTTTAATTAAACTATAAATTCTAGATCCGGGTATATAAATTGTTCGTTGCTTCATGTAATATCTGCTTTCTATATTTGAATATATCTGTAAAAAAAAATAATAATTTTTTCGTATTTAAATTATGTAATGTAAAATTTTTTTTTTCTTTCTTGCCTCCTTTGTCCTTCCTTAATTGTTCATGGGAAGTACGGGGAAATGAAACAGTAAGATTCGTATTCGAATCTTAAGTTTCACCTTTTTCTGTCATCTCTCACTGACTGATCTATCCCACCCAAATTTAAACTTTTTGGTATCAAATTGTGTGTGTAGCAATATTAAAAATGTATAAATATATGTAGAATTCAGCATAAACACGCACACATTTCGATCTCAAATTAAAGGCAATAAATAGGGATAAAATAATATAATTTAGATTTCTTTTAGTTATATAATTTTGTATAATTTTAATCATTTATTTTGGATTATAAAGTTCGTATTTATTGCTTTGTTTAAATTTCGTTTAATAATAATTCTAAAAAAAATCTGATGTAATATTTAATTAAAAGTTAAAATAATCTTATGTTCCCTTTTTGTCTTTGAAATTTAAAAGCATCAGTCAGTGATAGATAATAGATTAATTAAAGAAAAATTCCCCAAAATGTAATTAGTAAATGTAAAATGTAAACAATAGAACGGCAGCTTTCTTTAATTAAAACCAACAAAATGCATTGATTATCCTCAGGGCAGATTAAGTAGAACCTAAAAATACCTTAACAAAAATGTGAAAGATCAAGATAAAAAAAAGAGGCCATCTTAGACTTTCTGGAGACATTCACTTAAACTTTAGCTCTGCTCTCGATCACTGAGAGTCTCCAAAATATAAAAATAAATTGTTCCTGCCAAGGTATGACTGAGTAAAAGCACCTAGATTATTCTCCATCGGGAGATGGCCTATCGGATGCCAAACTTTTCATTGCCCATCATAAATTCACCATAAAGATCTGCTGCCTGAAATAAATGAGAAAGCCGCTGCTGCTGTGAAAGTAAATGAAATATCTAAATACAAGAAAGAATTGCCACTCGTAACTTTTTGCTGCTAAACTAATGGAATCAGAAAACTTCTTATAAAACAGGTACCTGTCTGTGTTCAAACTCTAGAGTACTCTAATAATATACTATAGCTCTTCTTCACAATACTTGTCTAAATTATAAAATGTAAAAAACTATCATTTGTATAACTAAAATTGAATAATTAATTTAATGTGTAAATTCCTCTAATAATCTAGCTTACCTCATTCTATGTTTCTTGGATGCGTATTTCTAAAATCTATATTTATTATTTAATTATTGCATGCTCATAATTGTCTCAATTTTCAAAGTTTAAATCCATGATCGCTTGAAACATGAATGCGTGTCAAATTTTCATTAATATTTACTTTCATCAATAACTTAACTTTCATATAAATCGACATGCATTCAATGCAACATTTATTGTAATGCAGGGTCTACTACTTCATAAATGGCTGGCATATTAGTTGTAATAATTCCCAGTTTAGATGTTTTGTATTTATTAAATCTTAATAAATAATTCTAGAAAATTACATTTCTTTGAGAGTCGCCAACGTTCTTTAGTAAATGTTGATAATGTAGGGCCGAGTTAGAAATCTATTTAAAATCTATGATCATCATAATCGTTTATACATTATACATGTGTTATGTTTTAGAGATGCGATGACCCATTCCACCGTGAAATTTCCAGATTCTTCAGGGTTGAAATTAACCCCAGTCGTCCTACACAAGCGAGCATAATGGGTGCTCCCGTAGGACTTGACGACATCATGCAGCCAGCCGGTAAACTGCAACACGGACCGCTTATCCCTGGTTATGCTTATGTGACACCTTACTTCGTCAGGCCGATGGCAGAGACCAGCCTGACATTCTCATAAACTCATTCACGGCATTGCAGTTTCGATATACTGTCATTCCATATCGCCTTTCTAAAGCATACCACGTGTTCCTTTACTTAATTTTATTATTCTATATATCACTCCGCCTCTGCATTATCTTCGTAATTCACTCTCAAATAAATGTTTGCCCTTAGTCATAAAATAAATATTTTAATTAAATAAATATATGTCCGCCACTTCTCTTAAATCTTACTTTAGACTCTTGCATTGCAAAGGTACAAATTCCCCAAGGCATGCATTAGAAATACTTACTCGAGAATTTTAGGTAGCTAGATTATGCCTTCAAATAAATGAATTCCTTTTGTAAACATTATAGTATCGGAAATACCGTTACTGAGGTCTTCAAGATAAAATAAGGTCCAAACAAATAAATGTATTCCTTTTGTAAGCATTACAGTATCGGAAATACCGCTACTGAAGTCCTCAATATAAAATAATGTATAAATAAATAAATGTATTCTTTAAAATATAATAGTATAGCAAATCCCGCTAATGAAGCTTTGAATCCATAAAATATTATTAGTAAATGATTTTCTTATTAAAATGTGTGAATAAATAATTTTAAACTATACGTCTGCAGTTATGTTTCATTTATTCGATACCCATTCTATATAATATTTCCTCGATTATGTAAATATGAATGTTTAATTAATATAAGTTTGATTATTGGATAACTCGAGAATAAATCATGAATGTCTTGCATATCCCTGACCACCATGCCTAAGGAAATATTTACTAATGTTGCATCAGATGCGTTGTTTTGTGGATTATATTGTGGAACCGATAAACTATGTTCGAACTCAGTAACGCGGGTGGCTTCGCTACCTCGATGGTGATGCTGTTCTGTGTGGTGGTCGAATTCTGCACTATGTTTATGAGTCACACGTTTTCTGACTGTTACAATACACCAGATTTGTCAGGTTCCAGGTATTAAGGTTTGAGCAGTTTTCATCTTTGTTATCTTCTTGTTTAAAATATAACAATACCCATTTACTGATCAATGTTGGATGGCTATCTGGGCTAGCCATAAACCAGATAACAGAAAAATTCAAAGCCTTTAAAAAATTCACTCAGCCTGTATTCGAACCCCTAGACATGGTACATGAAAGCATTTGCACAGAACTTAAGTTGAATAAAATATTACATAGGATATATTATGAAAAAGTAAAAGGAATTGCTGATTCATTTTGCATTTACTTTTTACAGCTAATAAATGGCAAAGTTATTTACTATGAATGTTGATAACATTTGATTGCCATTATTTTCAACAATTATTAATCCACTTAAGAATAAGACTCTCAAAATTTCTGATCCATAACATCTCTTTTTCATACCATTCAAGCAAACTTTGATATTTCATCCATCTATCTTGTTCACATTCTTTTTCTACATTTTTTACAATCTCTTGAAATTCAGCTTAAGATCTCAAATATCCATCAATATCTTGCTATGTTTTTTTGAAACATGTCCAGCCATTTAATTTTTTTGTTGATATCAATAATAACAGTGTATTCTTTCATTCATACAAATTATTAAATAACTTTTTCAATCACAGATATATTTCTGTTTAATAATAAATTATTTTTATATGAAAAATAACAATACACAAAAACTTATATGATATACGCTTAAATCTGAATAAAACTTGCAATTTTTGACTAATGCACTTTCGACTAAGTTATATTAGTCATACCTGATTTATAAAATGTTCATTAAACCTATTAACATATGAGGCCCCATACATCCTAAATCTATCACTCCAAAATTGCACAAGATCACTGGTTCTAAGTTTTTTTATACTGCAATCATCATTTATGTAGGTTCGAGTCAGATAAAAAAAATAACATTGACTCTTATCTCTCAGACTTGAAATTAAACTGAGAGAGTGCAAACCTCTCAAGCACTAGCCAATCAGATCGCAAATACTGAGACAGAGAATTTAACAAGAAAAGAGTGGTTCCACTCTCTTCTTTATTTGTCTTTCTATATATCCAAGCCAGTCCAAAGTACTTAGATCTGAAAGCGTGAATCTTAAATATCTTCACACTCAACTGAGTAACATTGGTTAGAAAAACAAAATGTTAACTCAGAAGTTAAAAAGTTTTATACCAAGCTTAGACACCCACTTCCAGAATGCTAGTAATAAATCCTGGTCTTCACTGCCATATATTCCTAGCATTACTCATCGCCTTACTAAAACTTGCTCTACAACTCACCAAATCACTGTACACACTCCTCCCCACCTAAATTGACTTATTAATAACACAAAAACATTCTACTCCCAACCAGAAATCACAAACTGTTTACATAGTCACATGTGCTCAAATTAACTGCCATGCCATACATTATGGAGAATCGAAGGCTAATTTGTCTACCCAATTAACACAACATCAGTACATATATAGCCATGCTCAAACCCAAACAGATACTAAATCAATTTTGTATGAGCACCAATCCACAACTGACTATGTGTTTGAGCCTAGGTCTGCCACCATCATATGCCTAGAGTGCAACAATGCCAAGCATAAACTAAAAAAGGTCTGGCACATCATGAGAGATAAAAGCGCTATTAACAAGAGACTCCTGTGTTACTTAAGCAAATAATTAGCTATCTAATTATTCTAATCACCCATTCATGTTTCTTTAATAAAGCTAGCAATCCCCCTCCCCCATAACTATGACTACTATATGTACTAGGCAAAAATTGCAAACTTTATTCAGATTTAGGCATATCTCGTATACATTTTTTCATATATGTTATTTTCATATTCCATTTCCTTGAGATATTGCATATCAAAATTATTAACGATGAATTATTTCTACTAAAAATACTTATTCCAGCTTAATTTTATGACTAATTTCACCCATTTTGTATCCATTTGCATTAATAATCCGATCAAGATATTTATAATTGTTAATTTCTTCTTATTCATTATTATCAATATGCTTTCTTTAAAAATTATATTTAATAATAGGTAGTTAAATTATTATGATATATAAATATAAACTTCCTGGCAGTTAATATTATATAATACATCAAGATTAATACTCCAGCATTAGTATATTTAGTAAATGAAATACTCTCAATCCAAAGCACAAGATAAACGTTTTTAAATGAAAAGATCATTTCTCTTTATCTGAATTTATATATAGAGGCTAATCTTAAGCACTTTGGAGAGAAAGCATGACGATTTTAAATCAATAATATTACTTTACTAAAATTATATTTCAAATTGCTTTACATTTAAAAAAGTTTATCTTGTACTTTAGATTGAGAGTATTTCATTTACTTGAAAGACCACTGTTGGAGTATTGATCTTGATAAGGGATTTGAGCTCAGACTTCCAAGCTCTCTACATTTATTCAATCCATTTTATATAATGGATATGCATGACAACATACACATGGAAAAGATAAATGATCTTCAATATACACATTTCGTGTTGTCCCAGCACTCATCAGTTGGTCCAGATCACAATCTCCCACACATACATATAATCAGTGCTCAGTTTATAATAAGGTAAACAAATCTTCAAACTTTAATGGACAAGCTTTAATCTTCTTCACTCATCCTGACTTTCAATGAAATGGATGGCTAAAGGTTGGAGAGTGGATAAGATTGAAGCTTGTCCATTTCATTTCTGTGAAAATTTGATGAGTGAAGATTAAAGCTTGTCCATTAAAGTTTGAAGATTTTCTACCTTAATGTAAACTTAGCACTGATTGTATGTATGTGTGGGAAATGGTGATCTGGACCAACTGTTGAGTTCTGATTCAGCAATAAATACATGTATTAGAGATCATTTATTTTTTCACATATAGGTAATCATGCATATCAGTTATATAAGATGGATTGGATAAATATAGAGAGCTTGAAAGTCTGAGTTCAAGTCCCTTATAATTAAATTAAAATTTAGTATAGACAATATGCATATATTTAAATATTATATATACATGTAATATTCAAATTGATATACATTAAATACAATTATATTTCATATAATTTAACTTATTCTATTAGAAGTACTTTCGACTGTGGTTCCTTTTAATCTTTGTCAACTAAATAACTATATAACGTTGAATAATCAAAATGAGACATCATTTTATATCCCCCATAATTTCATTCACTTTTCCCACAATTCTGTTATTTTAATGTTTGATGAATGATGATTTATTAACATTTGACGATTTCTTGAAATTAACATAGTTATTTTATTTTACGTTTATTGCGACAACTTTATATCGTTATATACTGTAGTTGATAAAGACTAAAAGGAATATAGTCGAAAAAATTACTTCTAATAGAATACATTAAATTATATGAATATTACTGTACTTAATATATATAAATTGGAATATTACATATATTTTTTCAAAAGAATACAGACATCAAACTTAATATATTGTAACAGTCACATACGTACATTACATTATTTTTTATTAGTAAACATATATATATAAAAAAAAAAGTTCGCCAATAAAAATTTCTTTTTTAAGAATTAAAATAAAAAAATCATCTTAAACTCACATATATATAAAATCGCACAGATAAATAATTATTAAAATAAAACTTTATTAAAGAAAAAGTATTTTAAAACTAAATTTTCAGAAAAGATTTAGAGATAAAAATATATGTTTAAGTTTGAAAACAGATTAATTAATCTTTTGTAAAATGGAAATGATTATTTTAATTAGTAAACTAGCCTTGGGCATCTAAAATGTATAAGCAATGGTCAGATAGGAAAACAATAGGAACAGAATGGCCAATGAAAGAAATTCATCGGGGAAATCGGACCTCAATGGAAGGATCATCATCAACGATGATGTAACATCCATTGGATCCTAAAGATATGTATAAAAGGACAAGTTTGAAAATTATTAATTAGTTAGTTAATGATTATTATTGAGAGAGGACAGATATGTGTTAGTGTGGAAGTGAAGGAGAAGGGATTGAAAAGACGCACTCTTCAATCCCTTCAGTTTTGCTAAGAAAGAAAGAGAAATGAACTATCATTTTCTACATTGAGGACCAACTAAACTAAAAAAACCTCCGAATGAATAAATAAAACAATGGTAAATGGATACCAATCTTTTTAGGATGGCGTGGGAATTCACGTTCAAACGGCAAAGAACATATAAAGATGAACTGTTTAAAAAACCGTAAGAACTTTATAATTTGTGAATATTAAATTAAAAACTTTCCATATATAAAAAATGTAATAGAGTCCTATCTGACCAAACTAAATTCTTTATTAATATTGTTATTTGATGTTTTTATTTATTTATTTAAAATCGTTTCCATTTATTTAATTTTGTTCTTTAAGTTTATTTATGATTTCTGTTTTCCGATAAATTAAAATATATCAATGTTAAACTTAAGTCGGGCGTGAATGGTTGTATAGATTTGTAAAGTTATATTAGGGGAGGGTAATCTTAGGTTATTTGTGTTGTTGTTAAATTGGGTCAATGGATTGGATATATTGATGTAGTTAGTACATGTAGTCAGAGATTCGCTACTGGCAGAATTGTTTATATATACGCCACACTCACCCGTTTGCCTATGGAAGGAATTATAAGATGGAGAACACAGTTCCTTTCTATGGAGTTTTTTTATTGTTCTTCTCGTTAGATAGATGTAATATTCCTATCTGACGAGAATCAATGTCTTCTCTTAATCTTTTTGGTGCTGCCGTATTCCGTATTACATTGAATACATCGATATATCAGATGAATTGATGCCAGTTTGACTGCGAATTTTAGCCTAAGGTTAAATAGGGATAGAATATTTTATTTTCAAATGCAAATCTATGTAGTCTATTCATGCTCGACCGCAAATAAAAATACATTAAATTTAAGTTGTTTATAGATGCTTGCATGGATTGGTTATCGGTTAAGTATGTTTTGGGTTTTCATATTTGATCAAAATATATAGACATTCGATAAATAATGATACCTTACGGTGAGTATCTATAATGTATTTTATTCAGATGTCTTTAAAGTTATTGGTGACAATGCAAGTATCTTATGGTGAATACTATTGGGTTACTTATAATTTTCGCTCTGCAATTGTCGGTATCAATGATTTTATATTTTGATCGTTTATGTTTATTTTGAAATGTTTTTAACCGTTGTAATCTATGTAACCGATCTATACTCAACATTTTAAAACAAACTTTTATAAACTCCTCTGTGTGAACTTATAAAAAATTAAAATGTAAAGTTGTAAAAATTAAAATGTAAATTAAAATCAAAGTTAAAAATGTAAGTTAAATTTTAAAAGGTAAATTGATGCTAAAATAATTTTAAATCTTATATATGTGCATTAATAAATGTTTGTATGTTAATTACTGGCAGTGGCTTATTTTATTCTTTTTCAAAAAAAAAATATAAGTAGATAAGATATTATATTATTAAATCTCTGCTACTTCCTGAGCTAGTGGCTTGGGCTAATGACCGGAATCAAAATTAAAAAAAAAAAATAATTTTTTTTTTGACTTATGTATCTGCCTACTTTATAAATTTTTCTAGGTTCAAATGCCTAGATGGCGCCCTGTAGTGCAGATCATGGTAAGCTCTTATTCTCCGGATCGTTACAACTGGCCACCCAACTTGGGCCGATCTATTAATAAAAACCACGTATACCCTGAGTAAATTTCTTTTTTCAAAATGAAATATTTTTATCTGTTACATAAAGTCGTATACTTTAAATCTTATAAAAGCACTGCCAGAAGAAATTGCGCATATATATTAAACATGAGAAAGTATAAATAATTTTAAAACTAATTTTTGTTAAAAAAAAAAAAAGTCAAAAGGTTGCAATAAATATGTTTTTTTTGTTTGTTGATATATATTGTGCTTTAACATGTATAGGCGCGCACAGCCACGTAAGTTTATGATCGAAATGTGGTACCTTACGATGAGTACCGTTGGGAATTTACTTCAGTGTAATCCTATTTAAGCATTTTAATCAGTCATAAATAGGTTGGTGGTATTTATAATTGTGCTGCAAATATACACGTATAAATCCATTATCTTTCAAAATGTATTTAGTTCAATGCAACCTTCTTAAATAAATAATTTAAATAACTTTTCATGCCATGTGTAAAAATAAAATGTATAAAAAAATAAAACTCTTGTGGGGAGGAGGTGTAAACGTAAATGGTCCTTAAGAAAACGATAGTAAACATTTTTTTTTGTATATAGTCTTTTTGTAAAATTACTAACCGGATGTTTTTGTAAATTTTGTTAATTGTGTACCGTAATTACTAACCCTAAGTAAAATATTTTTTTTTGTTCATTTTTTTTTAAAGCAAGTTTACTGATATGTAATGGGCACATACGTACGTTACATTATTTTTTATTAGTAAACATATAAAAAAAAAAGTCCGCCAATAAAAATTTCTTTTTTTAAGAATTAAAATAAAAAAATCATCTTAAACTCGCATATTTATAAAATCGCACAGATAAATAATTATTAAAATAAGACTTTATTAAAGAAAAAGTATTTTAAAACTAAATTTTCAGAAAAGATTTAGAGATAAAAATATATGTTTAAGTTTGAAAACAGATTAATTAATCTTTTGTAAAATGGAAATGATTATTTTAATTAGTAAACTAGCCTTGGGCATCTAAAATGTATAAGCAATGGTCAGATAGGAAAACAATAGGAACAGAATGGCCAATGAAAGAAATCCATCGGGGAAATCGGACCTCAATGGAAGAATCATCATCAACAATGACGTAACGTCCATTGGATCCTAAAGTTATGTATAAAAGGACAAGTTTGAAAATTATTAATTAGTTAGTTATTGATTATTATTGAGAGAGAACAGATATGTGTTAGTGCGGAAGTGAAGGAGAAGGCATTGAAAAGATGCACTCTTCAATCCCTTCAGTTTTGCTAAGAAAGAAAGAGAAATGAACTATCGTTTTCTACATTGAGGACCAACTAAACTAAAAAAACCTCCAAATGAATAAATAAAACAACGGCTAAATGGATACCAATCTTTGGGTTACTTATAAATTTCCCTCTGCAATTGTCGGTATACATGATTTTATATTTTGACCGTTTATGTTTATTTTGAAATATTTTTAACCATTGTAATCTATGTAACCGATCTATACTCAACATTTTAAAACAAACTTTTATAAACTCCTCAGTGCGAACTTATAAAAAATTAAAATGTAAAGTTGTAAAAATTAAAATGTAAATTAAAATCAAAGTTAAAAATGTAAGTTAAATTTTAAAAGGTAAACTGATGCTAAAATAATTTTAAATCTTATATATGTGCGTTAATAAATGTTTGTATGTTAATTACTGGCAATGGCTTATTTTATTCTTTTTTTAAAAAAATATATAAGTAGATAAGATATTATATTATTAAATCTCTGCTACTCCCTGAACTAGTAACTTGGGCTAACGACCGGAATCAAAATTTAAAAAAAAAAAAAAAAAATTTTTTTTTTGACTTATGTATCTGCCTACTTTATAAATTTTTCTAGGTTCAAATGCCTAGATGGCGCCCTGTAGTGCAGATCACGTTAAGTGCTATTCTCCGGATCGTTACAATATATTATATATATATGACATAAAGCATTTGATAGAGTAGTCTGGAATAAATTATGTCCATCTTAAGAGATAAAGGAGTATTTTGGAAAGAAAGACGATTGATTTGGACTATGTATATTCGTCAAAGGATAAGAATCAGATTTGGGAGTAATGTGACTGATGAAGTGAATATAGAAAGTGAAGTTAGGCAAGGATGTTGTATTGTATTGCATACATTCTGTTTAATATTTATTTAGAAGATATGCTAAATGATTATTTGGACTGTGGAGGAGCAAATGTTGGCAGGATAGTAATAAAGTGTATAAGATTTGCAGATATGGTTCTTATCACTGAGAAGGGAAAGGATCTTCAGAGTATGTTGAATAAATTGGAAGAAGGATGTATGGCATATGGAATGAAGATTAATATTAAAAAGACTAAGTGTTTATGGATAGGGAGAGATGCAAAAAGACTGCAAATTGGCATCCATGATGACATGGTTCAACAGGTGAAGGGATTTAGATATTTGGTTACTTGGTTGAATGAGGATGGAAGAAGTGGAGATGAAGTTAAAAGAAGAATAACATTGGCAAAAGAGACACTTGTGAAGAGAAAGATATTTTGTGGTACTTTGGAAAGAGAATTAAGGAAGAGATTATTTAAATGTTATATGTGGAGTGTATTAATGTATGGTTGTGAGACATGGACATTAAGTAATAGAATTGGAAGCCTTTGAGATTGAACATGAAGAAGAATGGAAAAGATCAGTTAGATGAGTAAAATAACAAATGAAGAAGTTTTGAAAAAAGTAAGATTGAAAATATCAGAGAGAGAAAAAGAAACTGGATTGGACATATAGTGAGAAGAAATTATAGTTTAATGGAAGTTGTTTTGGAGGGAATAGTGAGTGGAAATAAATAAGAAAGGATGGAAGATATTGACATTATTGGATGATATAAGAGACGGGAAGACTTGTGTGGAGTTGAAGAAATTGGAAGGAAGAGAATGGAATAATGGATAAATTGATGTTGTGACTACTCTCTGGACCTGTCTATTGGACAAAATACTATTGATTGATTGATATACATGACATAATGTACCAACATTTTGCCTGGATTATATTAGCCATTACCTGGGTAATGAATGTTATAAAAGCTGTTGTTGAGTCATTTTGTAAACATTGATGTATAACAAGATTAAAGGTTTAACCAATGGAAAGCAAGAATAGAACATTTTAAAAATATGAAAGTGGTCGGAAATGATAATAAATAAATCAGAAGCAATTCAGATTAATGGGCTTAAAAAAATTTTCCAAATGGAAGATTTATATGTATCATCGAATTTGTTGATATTATAACGATCGAAATGAAAGTGAAGATCGAATCCAACCGCAAAACGGTATCTGCTCTACAAGGTGACATCTAGGCATTTAAACCTAGAAAAATTTATAGAGTAGGCAGATACACGCTGTTAAGATTCCACTTTATTTAAATATTCCGATCGTTAGCCCAAGTCACTAGCTCAGCGGAGACGCAGAGATAAAAATCTATATCTTAATTTATATCTTAAATATCAATAAATAAAAGCCACTGCCAGAAATTAACACATAAAAATATTTATTTACGCACATATAAAATAACATTTAAATTTTGAGGAATAAGGTTAACATTTTAGATTTTTATATTAACTTTTAATTTTACATTTAACTAAGTTTCAATGAGTTTAATATTTTATTTAGATAGTCAAGTATGAATAGACTACATAGATCTGCATTTGAAAAGAAAATATTCTTCCCTGATTTAACCTTAGGCAACAAATTTCGCAACCAAACTGGCGCCAATCCATCTAATACATTCATGTATTCAATGTAGCATGATACGACAACACAAAATACTATACTGTCAGGAAAGTACATCTGATCAGTAAGTAGACTTAGAGAAGACATTGACTCTCCACCAACAGGAATGTTACATCTGTTGGCAAGTAGAACAATAAACAAAAAACTCCATAGGGATGGACTGCGGTCTTCTGCCGACTTACCAACCCATCCATAGGCAAACAGAAGATGTGTGGCGTATATATGCAATCCTGCCCGAAGCGGATCTCATACTACATCTACTAATTACACAAATATATCCAATCCATTGAGCCAATTCAACTACGAAACGAATAACCTAAGATTACCCTCCCTTAATATAACTTTACAAAACTATATAGCCATTCACACCCGACTTAAATTTAACATTTAAATACGTTCGCACAGATTTGTTTAAAAATGTTGGGTATAGATCGATTACATAGATTCCACGGTCAAAAACATTTCAAAATAAACATAAATGATCAAAATACAAAATTATTGATACCGACAATCACAGAGGGAAATTTATAAGTAACCCAATAGTATTCACCATAAGATACTTGCGTTGTCACCAATAACTTAAAAGACATCCGAATAAATACATTTTAGATACTGTACGGTATCATTATTTATCGAATGTCTATATATTTTGATCAAATATGAAAACCAAAATATAATTAACTGCGAACGAATCCATGCAAGCGTCTATAAACAACTTAAATTTCATGCATTTAAATAATCTTTGCAATAAGAAAAAAAAAATGGAAATGATGTTTATCAATCGGAAAACATATAAAATTAAACATTATTAATTTGATTTAAAAACTTACAAAAGTCAGATAAGAGTCCGTTTTAACATTTAAGTTGGCTTGTTTATCAATTTATAAAACTTGATGAAAGTTTTTAATCAATTTTAATAATTGTTCATTTCATATAGCTTATGATAGAAGAGTCCAGGTTCCTGTTTTTAATTCCCGCGACACCTCCATTGGAAGATAATGTTCTGGAGTTGGCAATAGCTGGTTCCATTCTTGTATCACAGTCTTTTCATTTTATATTTTTTTTAAAACAAAAAAAAATGAGAGAGAACGGCAAGTGCGTCTTACCATTCTCATCAAAATCCCCCCGAAAAAACTGTATTTCCCTTTTTATATTAATCCACATGGATTCAATCAACAAAACGTCACTAATCCATCACTTTCGTTAGGGTCCAAGCCAAGGCTTAGTGCTTCCATTGGTCAAGCTAATTTCTCTTTTCTTCTTATCTATCTTTCATCAGATCATTTTAATTATACAAGAGCCCAAGGCTAGCTTGCTTTTCAAACAATTTATAAACAATCATTTCCATTTACAGATTACAAGAATTAATACATTTATTTATTTGTTTTTTAAAAAAAATATTTTTAAAGTTTGGCATCTGTGCGAATATATACGTTTAACAAACATTTTAATTTTAGCGTTTAGTTTTTTACTTTTATTTGCGAACTTTTAAGTTTTTATTTTAAATTAATGTAACGACATATTTATATATCGTTACAATATATTCTGGCCTTTTAAGAATGTCAATAACTTCTCTGATTTTATATTGGTGGAGAATGTCATATAATGGATAGGATCCTGGTATTTTAACATACACACATCACATATCAATCCAATCATAATATTTTAGTATATTAGATTAAATTCTTCTAATCCATGCAATCTTTCTTTGCTTAAAAATGATTTACAGTTGAATGTAGCTACATAATTATGTGGGTGATATATATATATAAATTATTAATCAATGTCTGTATTCCAATTATAATAAAATATATATAATTATTCAAAACAATACAATAATTAATACAGTAAAACAATATTTTAAAAAACAAATATATACCACAATTTAATAGAAGTACTTTCAACTATCTATGTAGTCGTTATCAACTAGATTCACGACTACATAGATAGTTGAAAGTACTTCTATTAAATTGTGGTATATATTTGTTTTTTAAAATATTGTTTTACTGTATTAATTATTGTAATTATAAATTTATTAAACGCTCACTATTATTTCAGTAATAGTTTTAACAAGGCTGTAAACCTTAGCAATGAGCGTCTGAAAAAATCGTCACTAGGGACCTCTGTAGGTCTTTAAAACACATGCTTACGCTATGAAGAATTCTCTCTTTTCTTCATAGCGTAAGCATGTGTTTTAAAGACCTACAGAGGTCCCTAGTGACGATTTTTTCAGACGCTCATTGCTAAGGTTTACAGCCTTGTTAAAACTATTACTGAAATAATAGTGAGCGTTTAATAAATTTATAATTACAACTTTAAATTATCGTAATATATTTCTTACTATAAGATCTTTTCATTAACTCGTAGTAAATCGTAAGATTTCGCGAGTATTAATGTATTATAAGAATTGTGGACTTAATTAGTGAAGTATTTAATAGCTTCACACTCTTAGATCAAAACACTTCTGCTTCACCTATTTATATATAAAAGTAGGTCGAAGTAAAGAAGGGATTCTCTCTTGGGGATTCTCTCTTTTCTTCATAGCGTAAGCATGTGTTTTAAAGACCTACAGAGGTCCCTAGTGACGATTTTTTTCAGACGCTCATTGCTAAGATTTACAGCCTTGTATTAATTATTGTATTGTTTTGAATAATTATATATATATTATAAATATCAAATTAGTTGTGATTAGTTAAATTTCTGGCTACATAGTCTACAATTTTATTCTTCAAAATACACATGCGAATCATTAGTATTTCATATTAACTATAAAGCCATGAGATGTCAAGCATTGGTGGCATAATGGTTAACATAGCTGCCTTCCAAGCAGCGGGCCCGGGTTCGCTTCCCGTTGAAACTCTTTGACATATAAAAAAAAAAAAACCATGAGATATTATCAAAGCCCAACAATGATTATGAGAGGGAAAACAATACAAAGAGATGAAGTATTATTATTGAGGAGTTGATAATTTTCTTTTTGCTTTCTAGCCAAAATCAGATAAACATCCTTTTATTGACTAATGAATAAATGGTTGGATAAATTAGTTAGAAACATCGATTGTCTAAAAAAAATAAAAGTTCTAATCTTAATTTGAAATTCTTAGTTACCTCCAAAGAATTTTTATGTTTTATATGATGGATTAGAACTCCAGATTTTATTTAATAACGGGAGGCTGGGCTACCATTACACTATAAAGTTATAATGCTTTGTTGCTACTTAACCGAACATATACTAGTCAAACAAATTTAATGTGCAGACTAATTACATAATCATATTTATTTAGTTTTTTTATCAGTACATTTCTTATCTCAGCCTTACGTATTTTAATCACACACCAACGCCATAAGTCCGACCATCCTCTCTGAGTAGCTTGAAATTCAGTGCCGGCGAATGGTTAGAATATGGCAGGATTGAGATGAGGAATTCCGAATAAAAAAAATCAACAAATTCGAATATATTTACTGCTTAATAAAAATTAATTCAAATTTATACTTTGTATTGGATATATTTCACACGCTTTTTATTATTTTATATTAAAACGCACGCACCAATATTAAGCACATACTCTGCAGTCGAGAATTGAATTAAGAAATCAGACAAATTTTTATCAACTATAGATTAGTGATATACCGTGTTAGAATTCCATCAAGGAATGAATTAACCCAACATCCTGTCAACGCAAGTATTTTTAAAACCATATTTATTAGGTTTTAATGGAAAAAAAGTTGCCAAAAATTTATTTGATGTGTTTAATCTTTCTTATTATTATTTAAAAAATAATAATAATCCGACAAATAATTACTACATGTTTTGAAAACTTAACAGTAGGAACCGCGCGGCTCCTCCATAATATATATTACGATCGGAAACTAAAGAATGACAGGCGAAAAAAGTAAATTAAATGAACACACCCTTGTTACTAGGCAACAACTGAAATTTAAAAAAATATACTGATAAAATTACTAAGGTTATTGACACGATTTTCATTACAGTTTTGCTAAAATTTTAAATTAAATCGACTATCTTTATTTTATTTGCGTTTATCTAGCAGTTCTTTGTTGATCTCTTTTTCCTTATCCTTCTTTAGTTGTGTATATATTTTACTAGTTCTGTGGCACTTAACTGATTATTATTTTTATCGGTATTTTATTTATATAAAGATAAACTATAGCCCATTAAGTAGGACAGATATCGAGATAAAAGAAACAAAAAAGATACATATATTGGATTTGTCTAAAGATCTTCAGGTAAAGAACGGAGACTATGAGGATAGGATGGTGAAAAAAAGAAAACTTTTATCTTAAATGGGCTAGAAAAAGAAATATATCAGTGATGGAAAAATGATTAAAAAGGTAATCTAATATTGCTTACAAGTTCATAAGAAGTATGAACTCTGAAAACGACAGGACTGGTCACCAGGCTTTTGAGCTTAAAACTGGTGTGATAAGCAATGGCGTCTTCTTTATCAAAGTCAGGAATCTCTCAGCCACTATGTCCAGAGAAACCAGTTATACCACCTTATCTTCCCTTTCCATTCCACACTCTAAGTTTTTTCCCATATTCTTCTCTATCCTGCTCATCCCATTTCCACAACATCATTTTTGTCCACTCTGTGGCCATTATATCTAGATCACCTTATCTTTTTCCAAACCCAACATAAAAACCAAGAATCCACTTTCTGTATAATCATTTTGTTTATATTTATTCTCCCACAACTTCATTATTTGCACCCTTTCTGTTTGCAAGCATTTACATTCAATTAGCAAATGCCTAATATTTTCCATGCCTTTCTTAAATAACTTGAATACTAAATCACTCACATTTATCCATTTATGTGTATATTCCCTTGTTGCTAATGATCCTGTTCAAGTCTTAAACAGTAAACTGCCTATTATTGTAAATTAACTCACACCCAATATTGTTTATTTCTATATATTTTTAAACTTTTTTTACTCCCATATTAATTATCCATCTCTCCAAGTCCCTATTTTTTATTAATGTATCTATTCTTCTATTCCATTCTTTGCCACTATAACTCTCAATAATCTTCCTAACACAATCATCTTACTTTTAGTACAAGTATACTGACTAAAAGTCTTTATCCAAATCTTCTGCATACCATACTACCCTACCTTTCTTACTCATTTTGTTGCCTGTCCTTTACTCATAACCCAATTAAATACTATTCATGACTATTCCCTTATGATCCATAAATTATAATCTAACATCCCATTTCTCCTTGGATTGTCTCCTTTGCCATCCACACATCTGCACCTAATGCACGTTTTCCTACTTCTCTTTGTACTTTTTGTAAGTAACTAACACCCATTTACTAACACATCATTTCCATACTGCCACTACCATATAATTTTTGCTACATCATATTTATTATATGAAAACACTATTAATTTCTTTATCAGTCTCTTTCTTTTCTTTGCTTCATTTATCAATTTTTTCTCCCATTCATCCAAGCAATTTCTCTGATTACTTAAGACAATTCCCAAATAGTTATATTTATTCACCACATTTAACACTTTATATCCCACAATAAAAGTTCTTCCTCTTTTCTTTCCCCAGCATTTACTATCATTACTTTTGATTTTTACTAAATTTAATCCCCATTCTTTACCCACCTTTGCACATGTCTTTAGCATACCTTCTATATCTTTCCTACTTTCTGTACATAAGAAGTTATCATCAGCAAATAAAAAATTTGATGATAAACTCTCTATACAGTAGTACCACCTAGTGCATGCTATAGTAATCAATAGATGTCAGAAGATTTGTGCATATAACCATATCTAATGCTTACTCATCCAATATCCTCAGACTAGTTTCTGGCTTGTGGCCTTCATCAGTGAGGAGCACTTTGGATTTGAGAACCCTACACTTAGATCTTAGGATGTAATGCAGCCCTTTAGCAGTCATCTTTTACCTTTTTGATTAACTATTAAGCTATGAATACAAAATGAAAACAGAGCTTATACAAGGTAATAAAATAGCGATAAACTCCCATACCTGTGCGGCCCAGAGCAAATCATAGTAATCTGTGGATGCAAAAAGATTTGTGCATAATATCTCTATGTAGTATCTACTCATCCAATATCCCCAGATTAGTTTCTAGCTTGTGGGTTTCATCAGTGCAAAAGCTTGGATCTAAATGTAGTGCACCTAGATCTTAAGATTTAATGCAACTGTCACTATTTTAACAGTTCGTGTAAGCATAGGAAATGTTGATCATATGTTTAGTGACTTTTTGGCTCTGAGTTTGACTCTCTACCACCACTGCAACAAAACATACAGGGCAGAAAAATTATGTAAATGATGAAAGCATGGGTGTTTAAACTTGGCTAAAAAAGTTTTTGGCATGTAGGCTATGCACAAAAACTTGACTTTACATAAAAAATGCTATTTTACATCATATTATTCATTGATATTCATATATTTTTTAAACATTTATATTGTAATTGTAGCTACTGTGATAAAATGTATAGCAAAAGGATGAAAATATTGCTATGATTATATTTTTTATTGACTCGGCAGAATCAAAGGCTGAATTAATGATAAACCAATTTTTTGCAGCTACTCACACACACACAAATCTAAATGTAAGTAAACTATTCTCACATGAACTATGAATAAATAAACCTCTCTATATTAGCAAACAATAAAGAATAAAATAGACCCTATTTATTCATAGTGTACAAGAGAATAGTTTACTCTCATCTAGACTACATAAGCATTAAGCTATGTTTATTTCATATTTACAATTATTAACATCTATTTGATTATAAGTACAAGGTTTGTTAAAAGTATGATTCAGTCTCCATTCATTGTATAATTAGTTATGAATTTAAAATTATTAATACTATATTTACATCTGGCTAATATGTCCTTTTGAGTTTCCCACAATGTTAACAAATGAAAACATATTAATATGCTTAAAAAAATATAGATGGGTTCATTGGAGTTAACTCTATTCTTAGTGCTTGCTAATGTAAAGAGGTTATTTATTTATAGCTTACTGAGATGCAGTTTAATTCCATTTAAGTTTCATATGTTAAACTATAATTGATTCACATAAGTTAAACTCTAATTGATTCACACACACATATATATTATTACAATATGTATTATAAGTATCAAATTGTCAATACTCATAATTTTGATATCAATCACGATACACACATTAATAATTATTATCAATCATTTGCCAAGCTAGAGATTATCTTACTATTCCTTGCCCATATACGTTAAAGATTAATATATCTATTTTTAATTAAACTTAAAGACATGGAATAATAAATCCAACTTTTTTCTGCGAGTTATGTCTATTTTAGAATAGACTTAGCACTCACTCTACCACATTTTTAAGACATATCAATAAAGACATTTGAGAAATATAAATAATACCCAAGATATATTTCATACTAAGCCAGCCCTCATCAGTAGGCTTGGGGCACAATATTTTACACATTTCTTAATATTTGTTCAGTATTTATCAATATCAAATCATTACAATTTGATTTGAAAATACCAAATTTTCTGCATTTATAATTTTGATACTTTCCACTTCAGATAAATATATTGATGGTGATTGCTAAGGATCATACCTTGGGCCAACTGAAGAGTGCTGATTCATAAACAAAGAGAAATATAGTTGGATTGATTCTTGCACATGCTTATGTTTAATTAAAACATAGATATGTTAATGTTTAATAAAACAGGCAAAACTCTCCATACAGTAGTGCCACTCAGTGCAAGCCAGAGTAATCAAATGGATGTCAGAAGTCTTGTACATAAAATTCCTATCTAGTGCTTACTCATCCAATATCCCCAGACTAATTTCTGTCTTGTGGCCTTTGTCAGTGAGGAGCCTTGGATCTGAGAGCACTGAACCTAGATCTTAGGATCTAATGCTACCCTCCAGTAGCCACCTTTTATCTCAACTACAAAAAACTATAGGAATAAAATTGAAAACACAATATTTTCAATCGAAGCTCATTAGCTTATATAGTCATTAAAGTCTGAACTCAGTTCAGTACCCATATATTTTAAGATCTAGATGCAGTACTCTCAGACCCAAGGCTCCTCACTGATGAAGGCCACAAGCCAGAAACTAGTCTGGAGATATTGCATGAGTAGGCACTAGATAGGGATTTTATGCAAAAGCCTTCTGGCATCCATTGATTACATTGGCTTGCACTGAGTGGTACTACTCTATGGAAAGTTTTGCCTGTTTTAATAACAGTTATGAGCAACATAAGAAATGGTGATCTTGCGATGTTTAGCAGTTTAATACTAATGTTTAATTGGAATTAAAGTTTATATCTGGTCTAGAATTGATATAATATATAGCCTAATAAATTAATAATTTGAAGAGAATGGTGTCAAGGTCGCGAACTTTGAAACTTATAAATCAAAGTGTAATAACTTGCTATTGAAAGCACTTAACAATATTAATGTTTAAATATCACACAATCACTTTGTTTTTTGCTTACACAAGCTGTTAAAATTTTTTCACTTAATGGTTCTACTTAGTGCAAGCTTTAATGATCAATAAATGAATCAGAATCCCTATCCATTACCTTTTCATCTAATATCTACTTTTTTTGATTAACTATAAAGCTATCATCAAATTATGTTGGATTGAACACATTATTGTGTTTTCATTTTGGGCTAATAAGTTTATAGTTAACCAAAAAGATAAAAGATGAGTGCTGGAGGGGTGCACTACATCCAAAAGTTCCAGCAGGTGTGTTGCTCCCAAATCCAAGGCTCCTCTCCCACCGATGAAAATCACAGGCTAAAAATAGGAAAGCACTGAATAAGAATTATGATGCACAACCTTGTAGTATCTACTGAGTAATAGAGCTTGGACTAGGTGGCACTATTGTGCGGGAAAGATTTGTTGCCATTTTAATATTAAAGTCCATATATATGTAAAAACAAATTTATTTTTGTCATACTTATAATTATACCTAATGCTTCAAATTTTAAATACCAAATTATCAGAAATAAATATCACTTGGATTAAATCAATTCTTCCTAAAGGGATAGCTTGTTTGTCAAAACAATAGTTCACAAAATAAAATATGATATTAAATAGTTTTAAGAGTTTTTAAAACATTCATTCACAGAGGAAAGCTTCTTTGAAGTCTTTATTCAAATAAATAAATAAAAAAAATTGGGGACTAATTCTAGGAATGATTTTTCCCCCCGTAAATTGGCCAATATTTCGAAGTTGTAGTTTTTTCGGTAAATTGGTTTAATTCCTCACCTCTATGCTAACTTACTTCTTTAGATAAGTAAATATGAGTATAAACATTGATTCCGACTGAATTAAATGATAATAAAAGAGTATACTGTACTTAAATATTAATTCCGGTCTGAATTAAATGATAAAATAAATATAAACATTGATTCCAGACTGAATTAAAGGATAACTAAAGAAAAATATAAATATTGATTCCAGGCTGAATTAAAGGATAACTAAAGAAAATATAAATATTGATTCCAGGCTGAATTAAGCGATAACAAAAAAATATCAATATTTAAAATAAACATTGATTCCGGAATACGCTGTGAGATAACAGAACAGTAAATATACATATAAACATTGAATCCGGACTGAATTAAATGATAAGAAAAGAATATATATAATATAAAAGGTTCTAGTAAATCTAAGAGAAAAAAGAAGTTCCGGACGTCTGTAAAAAAAAACCAGTAGATTTAGAATGGTAAACCCCCCCCCCCCCAATAAAGGCTTACATCAAAAATTATGTACTTTTGATATCCAAAAAAAAAAAAAAGGTCAAAGTGTCCTTTATAGTTTTAAATTTATCAAATGAAAACTAAAAAAAAAAATTATGTCCAAAACAAACAACCACAATATATCAAATATTAAAAAAAAAAAATTACAGCCGTATGTCAAAATACGATCTATTAGATAAAAAAAATCTAGCGGCCCGGTAATGTTATAACGCTCTGTTTTTAACTAGAAACAGCCCGCCAAAGGCTGCACAGTTAATAGTTTACTAGAACCATATAAAATATTGATTCCACGCTGAATTAAGTGATAATAAAAATACAAATATAAATATTGATTCCAGATTGAATTAAATGATAAGAAAACAGTAAATATTAATATTTATTCTAAGCTGAATGAAGTAATAACACAAAAATTAAATATGAATATAAACTTTGATTCCAGAGTAAACAATGAGATAGCAAAAGAATAAATATGAATATAAACATTGATTCAAGCTGAACTATGTAATAAGAAATGAAATAAAGAAAAAAAAAGAACAGATATTAAAATTTTAGTACAGTAATTAAAGAATAGAATATTTAACAATTATTGATGATTGTTTTTTATTACCATAACAGTTTCTGGAGGATATACAAAAATAAATTAACAATAATTGCATACATTTCTAATTAAAGAAACATTTAGGATTTTGTAAAAAAAAAAAAAAAAAATGATTTCATTATTTTGATATCTATTACCCTAATTAATCTTTTTTAATTAGGCAAATAAAGATTAACAAATTATTGTAGATAATATTAAATTTATTGGAAGAAATTTTGTTTATCCATTTATTTGATTACTTGAAATATTAATAAAAAGTTCAATAATTATATTATTAGAATGTATGTCTATTATTTGACTTACATAAATATAGATGAACTTTCTCTTTGACAATTTCTCTTTTAAAAACTTAGGAATGATGAATTATTGATATCATCTTTATTTTTATTAAGTGTACTATATATAATAATATTAATATTAACTATTTCTTTATTACTTTTTACAATGCTTTTTTACAACCCACTATTAACAGTTTCGATTTCCCCAGCAATCTTCTTCAGAACTTTACTTATATTGAAAACCCACTATTGACAGTTTTGATTGCCACAGCAATCTTCTTCAGAACTTCTACTTATATTGAACATATAAGTAGAAATTTCCAATATAAGTAGAAGTTCTGAAGAAGATGGCTGAGGCAATCGAAACTGTCAATAATGGGTAGTAAAAAATTTCTACTTATATTTCCAATGTAAGTAGAAGTTCTGAAGAAGATTGTTGGGGCAATTGAAATTGTCAATAATGGGTTGTAAAAGAGCATTGTAAAAAGTAATAAAGAACATAGATAATATTAATATTATATGGATTTGGCAATGCAATAAAAAGATAAAGTTGTTGTTATAATAATAACAACAACAACAACTATAATAATAATAATAACAACAACCACAACAACAACAACACTGTAGCTAGTGTGGATGATAGAGATGATTACTGCTAAATGATGAATTATGGGTTAAAAATGTACCTGAACACAAAATGATATACCATATTGTAACGGTATATAAATATGCTCTTACATTAATTTAAAATAAAATCTTAAAGTTCGCAAATAAAAATAAAATCTATTAAAAAAAAAAACTAAACGCTAAAATTAAAATGTTTTGTTAAATGTATATATTCGCACAGATTCAAAACTTTAAAAATATTTTTAAAAAAAAAAACAAATAAGTAAGTATTTGAACGTACTTTTTTATATAAAAAAGTACAAGATTTAAAGATAAAATATTTTTGTAGATGGAAATGATTGTTTATTAATTATCCAAAAGCTGTGTAATTAAAAAGTCAGATCAAAAATAGATAAGAGAATAAAGAGATTTTAGCTTGACCAATGGAAGCAAATAAAGGCTCGGACCATAACGAAAAAAGGAGGACTATAAAAAGAAAAATATTGAGTTCCAGTCAGTTTCCAACTTGATTTGGTAAGAAAAACGACAAGACGCACTTGTCGTTCTCTATCACTTATTTTAAAAATGAAAAGACTGTGATACCAGAATGGAACCAGCTAATGCCACCTCCATAACATTATCTTCCAATGGAGACGTTGCGGGAATTAAAAAAACAGGAACCTGGACTCTTCTACCGTAAGCTATATGAACTGAAAAATTGTTAAAATCATAAAATTAATTAAGAACTTTCGTCAAGAGTTGACAAATTAATAAACAAGCCAACTTAAATGTTAAAATGGACTCTTATCTGACTTTTGTAAGTTTTTAGATCAATTTAATAATGTTTAAATTTATATGTTTTGTGTTGATAAACATCATTTCCATTATTTTTTTTCTTATTGTATAAATTATTTAAATGCATGAAATTTAAGTTGGGTATAGACGTTGCATGGATTCGTTAATGGTTAATTGTGTTGTTGTTTCATATTCGATTGGAATATATAGGTCATTGGTGTCATTGTAGCATCTTATGTTGAATGCTACTGGGCTTCTTGTATTCCCTCTGCAATTGACGTTATCGATGACTTTGTATTTTGATTGGTTATGTTTATTCTGGAACGTTTTGACTGTGGAATCTATGCAGCCGATCTATACTGAACATTATAAAACAAATTTTATAAATTTCATCTGGGCGAACTTTTGGCCTAAGGTTAAATAAGGGAAAGAATATTTTCTTTTCAAATGCAGATCTATGTAGTCTATTCATACTCGACTCACTAAATAAATATTAAACTCATTATTGCAATCTATTTAAATGTAAAATTAAAAGTTAATATAAAAATCTAAATGTTAAATCTATTCCTCAAAATTTAAAATGATTCAAAATTTATATGTGCATAAATAAATATTTTTATGTGTTAATTTCTGGCAGTGGCTTTTATTTTTTTATATATATTAGAGATACAAATTAATCAAGTTATTTATTATCTCTGCATCTCCATGAGCTAGTGACTTGGGCTAACGATCTGAATATTTAAATAAAGTGGAATCTTAACAGCACATATCTGCCTACTCTATAAATTTTTCTAGGCTCAAATGCCTAGATGGCGCCCATGTAGTGCAGATATCATAGATTGCAGTTAGATTCGACCTCCACTTTCCTTTAGATCGTTATAATATATATATGCAAATACATATTGTTGATAAATATGAGGATGGTTAACAAATCCAAGAGATATCCACACTTTGGTGGATCACATATGTAACAGTAAATAGAAAATATATGTTTGTGGTATTAAATAACTAAAATAAATAAGCTGGTTACAATTCTTCATCTGGGTAATTAATTTCTAATAAAAGCCTGTAATGTGTTATTACATAAGCAAAAATCTTACATTAAACATATAGTCTATAATAAGTATTAAGTATACCAACATTAATTATTTGTAATCATTAAGCACTTTTCCACAAATAATGCCACATAGTGCAAGCTATAGTAATCAATAGGTGCTAAAATTTATGTATATTAATCCCTATCCAATACCTACTCATCCAATATCCCCAGACTAGTTTTTAGCTTATGGTTTTCATAAGCAATAAGCATATGCTCTCAAATCCAAGTCTCCTCCCTGATGAAAGCCAAAAGCTAGAAACTAGCCTGGGGATATTTGACAAGTAGGCATATATAGGAATTAATATGCACACCTTGCACTAGTTAGCACTATTTTGTAGAAAAAGTTTCTAATGCTTTAACAACTTGTGTAAGCATAAAAAGGGTGACAATGTGATGTTTTATTGCATTAAGATATTTTTTGCCAATCACTTTTTTACATGTATTGACTCCTGCTAATAGTACTGAGTTATAAATGAGTGTTGTCTAAATAACTTTAAGAGAAAACTATTTAGATTACCCATAAACAGTTATAGTCCACTGCCAATCCTTGATGGGGAGTTTCATGTAAAGCAAGAGATTCGAGTAGCATGTGTGAGATTATGTGTGCTTGTTTAAAAAAGGTTTGTGATAGTTAATGCATATTTGATGCATAAACTCAATAACTATAGAGCATTGGACATTACAGAGTTATTTCAGTAACTATTTGTATAGCTTGATCAATATAAGTACCATTATTTTCAATATATAGATGTAGATATTTATTTGGTCAACTAAGACTTGAGTAACGTCTTATAGATAATCATTATGTATCTCAATCATGTGTGAACACTCGTATTTTACTGGAAATCCATGAAATAATTTTAGTACTCTTACTTCACTAAGTATTACTATCAGTTTTTCATCATCATTATCTACAATCCTATTATTTTAAATATAGCTCTGTGTTAGTGGCTTCCAAAGGGGATGCATTTTGATGACTTTATAGAATCATGTCTTTGACTTGGGGAGTTTTTATGAATAAAATTGCTATCTAATTTCCTTCATCATTTAGGTATTCTATGGCCTGTATTAATATTATCATTAGTTATCTGACAAATCATAGTCTCCAAACCTTTCTAATCCATGTCCTAGTTTTAAAATAATCATTTCCAACCATTATCCAAGATCTCTCCATGTTTAATCCAGTTTCTCCAATCCATACCTTCTCCATATTATGCCAGAAAACATACCTATCCATCTTATATATCATCATTTTCTCAATCTTTTACAATGTTTGGTATCCAGTTTAAGACTTCAGTCACCGATCTACTATCATATCTTCTAGCAATATATCCAATCCAGATTAATTTTAATCTCTTTATTTTTTCAGCAATGTCAATGATATCTGTTAGTCCTCCCACCCAAATAATAGATTTTTGATTATCTCTTGTTGCTCCCAACATATATTCATACTACATTGAGTAATGTAAAATTTCTGTACTGCTCTCCTATTAAAAGTCTCAGATCCAAATTTTACAAACAGATAAAATACATATATTAAATAAACACTTTCTTTTCAAACATATGGATAGATTTTCTTTGAATATTAAATTATTTTTCTAAAAGCATCCAAGTTTAATTTTGTGATTAATTTCATCCATTATTTTTCCATCTGGATTAATAATCTGACTATGATATTTGCTAACTTCTTTTAGTACTTTACTATTAACCTTTACTTTCTTCTTATGTGAAAAGTCATTGAAGATTACTTTTAGTCTCTATAGCATTTGTCTTCAATCCTACTTTTTTTGTTTTAATGTAATAACTCTTGCATCATTTCCTAAAGCTGTGAAGCCTTAGCTGCAAATATCAACCACATTATCATCAAAATCTAGACAATATAAATAATCTCCATTTATTTTTTATTTTCCTACCTTTCTGTTTTAATCCAACTGCAACACTCCAATAAAAAGTTTTGGAATCCTGATAACACACAAATTTATTATCATTCATATTTTTTCTTTTTTACTCATATTCTCCACAGTTTATTCTAACCCATCTTTTATAATTCTTCTGTTTATATATATATATATGACTCATTTCACATACATACATATTATGTAATTAAAAAAAAATAAACTTTTTTTTCTTTTATATATATAGATTTATGTGTATATTTATTATTATATAATTTATAAATAGTTAATAAATAAGCAGTTGTAGAGAGAGAAGGTAATAAGAAACAATATTTAATAGAGGGATTTATTATATTTCATTAAATAAGGTGTTGAAATTATTTAGCTATATTCTTATTAAATAAGGCAGATCAGAAAGAAAGTGTAAAATAAAGCGATCAAGATTAGTAGATTAGGATATGAAAATGTACATGTGTGAGTATGAATATTTTAAACAAAACATTTTTACACAAATCTTTTAGTGACTTAGATTGCAGGCTTTGTTGTTTTTTTATTATCTAGATTGTAGATATCTAGAGAAGGAAGTGATGCTTGGATGTAATAAAAGTAACAATTAATCCTAAGTTTTTATTAATTGTGACAGACCGTCAAACTTGTGAAGCTTTGATCTTTATCTCAAGATAAGATTTCCAGGTGGTCTTTTTCTTTGATAAAAGATTCGCAATATAAACGAATGAAACAATATTTAGTGGTCAGTTTTTTTTTCAATATTATTAGAGAAGAGATGTAGTGATCAGTTTTTTATTCATTATTATTAGACAGAGATGTAGTGATGGAGTTTGTGAAAACCAAAGGAAATGGACAGTTCGCATATTTTTTTCAAAAGAGAGTGAGCGATTGATTTTTTTTTTACTCTTTAAAAATTGAGGAAGGAAAAAAATGACTCTTGTTTTAAAGTCAGTATAGATGAAGATGTGCATATATATAAGTAATTCACAGCAATATTAAGAGGGAAAAAATTGAATTTCTTGGAAGAAGTTATTTACGGTTCTATAAAATATTAATATATTTTGCTGTGTATCATACAATGAATTTGCATTGCTAAAGCCACTTCATCTGCTTCCTGAAATCTGACAGAATGGGTTAAATCACTAATCTACTATGGACTCATAAACCAGTCCATAGTAAACAAAAGAATGGACAAATTTAAAACCAGCCAAAGATGTCATCTTATTATCATCTTTGACAAGAGCAAAGATGAATAAAAAATCATGTATAGCCAAGTTTAATCAAGCTATCAATCAAATTTTTGTTAAAGTTTTCCTCATAGTCATCTAAAGTGTCTACAATGATTTTTTTAAAAATGGTAGAGACAAGCCAGTTAACGAATTCAGCGTTATTAAAAGTATCAACAATAAATAATTTTAAAATTGTGGAAACAAGCAAATCAATTAATTCATGTTTATCTTAAAAGTATCTGCAAGAACTTTGTTTTTAAATGGAGCAAATCAACTTATTGAAGCAAGCAGTCTGAAAATTCAAACTTGAGACATTTATAAAAAGTTAAAATAATCGGGTAACTATGAACTTTCATTAACAGATCTTTTATTCTTACTTATTAAAAGTAAACCTTAATTTATTGGTCAAAGCATTTCTTTCTTTTGATACAGAAACATTAAAGGCTTGTTTATCAATAGTTATTCTCAATATCACATAACATAACACAAACACAGTTTAAATCTTTAAACTTAAATTTTCATTATTTTTTATTATTTTCTTTTATTATATATATTGTAATATTGAAATATTTTTTTTATTGTTTTTCATTTATTGTAATAATGAGCAACCTATAAATATATGCATTTATAATGGTTTTTTATCTTGTTGCATATTAAATTGATATAATGTATTTTATTTTGCTCAAGGTTGCAATAATATTTTTTATATATGTGATTTATGTATTAATCTCTAATATAAGGGAACACATTTTAAAAATATATGTTGACATATCACAGGGTGTGTGTGCATGTGTAACTGCTTATACAAACATGTCAAAAGAATAGGTTATGCATAATTAGTTTAAATATGGTAAATTATAAAGCAGGGATTCACATTTGAATGGAAGTGAAATAAAACACACAAGTTACATATGAAATTTATTTTTATGATATAATAAGTTAGGAAAGTCTTAAGTAAGCATTCAATGAAATATTTTTTTTAAAATGTCATTTTAAGCCAGCTTATTTTAAAATATCCAAAATGACAAACTTGTATATTAAATTTATTTGGTTATGCATATATAAATTTTGTATTAGTTCTATATTTAATTAATGTAATAATAAGCCATTTATCTAATCAATAAATTTGATTTTAAAAAAGGAAAGAATAGTATTAATAAAATATAATTATATATCTTAATTGGTTTCCGAGTTCTTATTAAAAATGTTGTTGTATTTTTCTTGTCTTAATTCTATTGTTTTAAATGATCATCATCATCATCGCTCGCAGATATTAAGAAAAAAATGTTAAGCAAGCTAGAATATGGATTCACATTTAAGTATTTAAGGATTATGCTTGATAATAACCAAGTTTTAATAATTATAATTCAATAATAGAAAGCTAAAATTATGTTGTGCCCATGAGTTTTGATCATTCTCATCAAAGATGGATATTATCATATTATTGATTTAAAACACCGTTTAAACATGGTATGGTATTTGAGTTATGATCACCATCATCATCATTTGATTAAATAATAATCATTCAATCAAACCCAAGGTTAATAGTTAATATGTTTAGTAAATAGGGATTTTTAGAAAGTTGAATATCACGTGGGGAGATTCGTGATGATCAGTCATCATCACTGGAATTATTGAATCCTAATTTTAACTATGAAAGTATTTGACTAAATAACTATAAACGTATATAAATGCTAGGGAATGTTAGATTTAAATCCCAGTTTAACATAGGATGATTTTAAAAAGTGCCTGCGAGTTTATAAAAATAAATTTATTGTGGTGAGTTCATTATAAAGCTAGGGCTGATATCATCATTATCATCATCAGTATTATCAATTTTATATTATGATAAATAATTAAGTTAAGTAAATAGTTTCATGGCCATCCACTTAGGTAAAGGTCTTCACTATGTTTATTTGGAAGCCATTAATAAAAGTATTTTTTTGCATCTGTTCATCAATATACGTCAAATGAGCTAGTAATATTTATAAGAGTCTTGAATATAAAAAGCTTTGTGATATTGGGATCTTATGATTTTATTGACATAGATAAAATATAAGAGTGTCATTTTTTTTATTCATTAGTCATCCAAGTCATGTGTAATAAAAATGTACTGAATGAGTTTGAACTCAGTACACTCTAAACAGATATTTATTTAGATTTGAAATAATCTAGTGGCGCTCGTGGGAAAACACATGTACTTAGCTAAACTGAATAAAGAGTGATTTAATCCCTATCCAACTTAATGATATTAAGTTTATATGATAATTTTATACGTTGTTATAAATAGCACCAGTGTGTGCATGTGACCGTGAATGGTCGTATATACACGGAAAGAGGAATGAGAAGGATTCTCGGTTAAAAGAACCTCTTATTGGAATTAAGCATAAGGCACTCCAGGGATCCAACAGTGGGTAATTTTATTCCGTTGCTATATTTAATATTATTTTATTCGATGACAATGGCCAGTATGTTTTATTGTTCAAATGACTTCCCCAATATCTAAATATTTTAAATCTTTAATGATGACAGTTTTAATTTTCATTTGGTTATTTTATATGGAAAAATGAGATAATTTATTTATTTCATTATTAGCGTGACAGAATTAATGTTTAGGATAGTTGCAATCGGGCTATAATGTTATATTTAATTAATTAAAATATGGACACCCAAATAGAGCACGATATGCATATGTTCTTATTTATATGTTAGCGTCATCCTTATTTAATTATAAATTGTATTTTAGCTAACACAGTAAATTCAATTCTCATTTAATTTTACTTGGTTACAAATGATGAACCGCTGGAGCATATCATATATCCTGTTTAGTGTTTAGTTATTGAATTATAGCAACTATCATTATACCACTCATCCATATATTTATAGTCGGTTACAAAATAGCAGCCTTTTTTTCATCATTATCTCATCTAATTTTATTACTGTTACAAATGGGTTTTTCTTCATTCAGTTACTATATATATATATATATATATATTCATTTTGCTTTCTCTTCATAATTCTTCAATAATACATTTCAATTATTCCTTCTGAACAATTTTACATTTCTGATCTTTTATTTCTAACTTATCTTTCCCATTCTCTTTCAAATCCATGTCTCTATATTTCAGTTTTTTCTTTCTCCTCTTATCTCGATTGTCCATATTTCTGCTCAGTGTTAAAACTACATTCTAAACAAAACATTTTACAATTTTCTTTCTTAGATCTAATTCAGTTGTATGCAGAATAACTTCCTACTCTTATTAAAAGTTTGATGATCCATTGCTATTAACATTCTAGTTTCTTTGCTGCTATTTTCATCACCAGTTCTCATTCTTCTATATTACATTCTGTCCAAGTCTTGCTCTTAGTCTTCTCTCTATTTATTTTCATCATCTTAGCCTTATTTTCATCTCAAACTTCTGATGAATCTTGTCAATTTGTGTACATTTTATTAAGCCTGTCATTCCCACCTACAGTGTCTGCAGGTATCAGCAAGTCTTATAACACCCTCTTGTGTGCCAACTCTAATTTTGCAGTATCTCTTTTTCCATCCATATCTTTATTTTTCAGTATATCTAATAAAAAAACTATTCATTGAGATAACACTGTTCTCTTTTCTTAACGATATAAACAGTATGTTCCAATAAAAAGGTAACTGTGACTTGTTCCCTTTCCAAATTGTCTCCAGGGTGATATTTGAATCAATGCATGTATGGCATAGTAATATGTTTCAGCTATTTATTAACCTCAACACTTTAAAGTGTGCTACCATATTTGAATCATGAGGTATATAATGTGACAATGTTCTCATATATCAACACATACCATATTTGAATCATGAGTTATATAATGTGACAATGTTCTCATATATCAACACATACCATATTTGAATCATGAATTATATAATGTGACAATGTTCTCATATATCAACACATGATGAAGTTACATGTTAACATTAAAGTTTGCTTTAAATTGAGTAAAATCATCACTGAAATGTTTTAAATGATTCACACCATGTATGCCAATGAATCCATGAATGACAAAGAAGTTTTCAAGTGATTTTCAAGATTTTGTGATGGATAAGGCAGCATTAAAGACGATACACAGCATATAGTTACTTTTCATGTTGAACACATAATTCTGACATGCTAATACCTTAAAAACTTTGTGATGAGTACCTAAAATATATCCTTACCTAATGCAAGTGTTGATTCACATATGGTACCACATCAGTTTGGAGAACAAGTCATTTTTTCACTGAAACATCCTATACATTGCTCAACATTAGTTATATTCACATCTATTGAATATGTTGTCCCTCGGCACTCCCTATATCCATACTATTCTTTTGATGAACATGTCACATCTATTCAAGGTCTGAAACAGCATCTTAACTCCATATGAGTTTAGGCAAATGATATTCAAAGAAATATTAATGAACACTTTCTAATGTTACCCTCTCTAGCCAAATAGATGCTTTATAAAACTCCAAAACTAAATATCAGTCAAATACCAAGATAATAACCAGAGAATTAATATGTGATTATTATTTAATTTGTTTTATGAATCAACTATTTGGCTAGATCATGGCTCAATACAGTTAATAAATGTAATATAAACTTTTTAATCTTATAATAATAAACCCTATCTATTTATTTCAATAATCAGAATGTGAATTAATCATCGGAGTAAGTCAAGACGATAAATTGCTAATGAGATCAAATGACATTCATTTTTGATATTCTGTCTTTGCTTGCCATTTCCGTTCCTTTTAATACAACTTATTTTACTTTTAGCATAACTTAATGGATACAATGATAGATTGGATGTTAAAAGAGAGGGTAAAAGATCACATAACACCAATATTAAATTTATATAATTCTATATATACTTCTTTTTTCTTCTTCAGTAGTTTTGTTTATTCATATACAATAATATATCTTATTAAATAATCACAGTCTCCTTACACCTTTAAGCAAATAATTTTTATTAATATAATAATACTTTCAACTGTTCCTTGCAGTCGTCTTCAGATCTCAATTTCCACCATTTTATTTTTATTTTATTTTTTAAAATGATGGAAAGGGAAAGGTAGAGCAATAGATTGAGATCTGAAGAAGACTGGGAGGAACAGTTGAAACTGTTATTATATTATTACTTAAGGCTGGATAGCAGAGCTGTAGGCTATAAATAAATCATGTTTGTTGCGATATTTCTATGTTTTTTCATTAAACCAATGAAAAAAGAAACTACCTATAGTATCTTTATTTCTGTCATATTTTGCTAGAATGGAGTTTGTGGTAGGGTATTGAGACTGATTTTGATTAAAAAGTCAAGTCAAATATCTAAATTCTAGAAACCAGTGTTTGAAGAATTTCATTGCCTGATGATTATTTGCCAACTTTAAAATTATTTTATCCTCGTCTTTTTTTAAAAAAATAATATAAAATTTAATAATGTCTAATATTTAGGGCGACATTATGGTTTAAGACGTGTAACGGGTTAAAATTTAATACATTTGGCATTGTTATTGCTACTATAACAGATTTATAATTATTCTTTTATTACTACCCCTATGCTTGCAATTTATCATTACCTAGTTGTTATGGCAACTACAAAGTTATCTTTTATTTCTTACTTTTTTTATTATAATTATTTATTATTATTTTTAAAGAAATAGTAGAGAAAAATGTCAGACTGTAGAAAGCAGAATTTAGTTTGGAAACTAATTACGCCTTCAAAATCGTCAAATTTTTGATTTTGTCAAAGCAGATTTGAAATTACAGAAATTCATTCTTTCATCGGAGTTCTTGCTCGATTAAATGTAACGTCGTTTGATTGAGAGATGGAACAATTAAAAAAAGAAAAAAGTAATACTGTAGTGAAGTCTGTTTTTCAAAGCTAGATTTGAAATTTTTAAAACATTTTTTTATTTGGCCTGTAAAGCGTAAAAAAAAAAAAAGCTAATCGCTTTATTGTTCGGGAATTTATAAGAAGATCGAATAGCTAGAATCAATTCCGGGACATCCAGACAATCTACCAACTATACCAAGCCACATGCCCTCTTGCTTTTGTAAAGGGGTTTCTTTAATTAATAATGGTTAAATGAATATAGTTGGTAATAACTTACATAAATTATGCAAAAGTATTTTGTGAATGAGAAACCATCCTAGCACTTCAGAACGCCCCGCTTATTTGAATCAAGATAGTAATATATTTTGTAACTTAACCCTTTATTGAACAATGCACATTGAATTTTGTTTTAATTGAACAAAACTGCTAAACATTTGAAATGATTCACCTATATATCAAAGTAGAACGCCCAGCTTATTTGAATCAATAGTATATTTTGTAACTTAACCCTTTATTGAACAATGCACATTGAATTTTGTTTTAATTGAACAAAACTGCTAAACATTTGAAATGATTTTCCTATATATTAAAGTAAATCTAGGAGTTATAAGAATGTTTTTAAATGGTTTTCAAGAGTTTAAATAATAAGAGAGCATTCAAAACAATTAATTCATAAAGGTGTAAAATGTACTATGTGAGATACCGATATACTAGCAACTTAAAACTTTTGCGGAGAGCAGATTCACTACATAGACATGCATTAGTTCGAGGGTATACTTCGAGCAGTTATAGAAAGAACCAGTCACTTTTTCATTGGGATATACTATGAAAGATTAAGAAATGTATTTACTAAGGTCTTTTTGTCACATAAAATTTTTAATATTAGTATATAAAACGCAAACATTTTTCAATTCTTTTCTAGAGTTTTAAAAAATCTGTTGCCATTCATATATTTTGCATGCCCATTCCAACATATGATATTATAATTGTAGACTGTATATGAAGATTGGCAAGACAATGATTGCAGTTCATTGGTGGACTGCCAAGACAATTTGGAGTGATCACTGAATTAAAATAGTAATAATAATCAACATTGCATTATGCTAGATTAGGTGGCAATAAATAAATATATATTTTTGCACACGTACAGCTACTACAGATGAGAATCAGTTTTTTACATGTTAGATGGCTGTGTATTGGTATTTGATGATGAACAGCTCAGATGGCATCCACACCTTTATTCAAGATGCATGGTAGTGAACATGTCAATTATAAATATATTTTTTGCACAGTGTAAAAATGCCACCAGAAGCATTGAATTAATTCAGTTAGTCATGAACCAATAATTGCTTTTTGTTGTAGTAGATGCACATATTTAATTAATTTATTGTGAAAAATGAGAATTGTGTCATATTTCAAAAAGGGGTATAATGTTTGAAACATTGCAAAAAAAAAAAAGACTTACAATTTTAATACAGAATGTAATGGGAAGAACATGAACATAAAGGCAAAAGTGTGTGTTACATATGTCATGCATGCTTATCACTTCCATAGTGAACCCACCCCCATTCATAGTATCACATCCAGCAAGCTGAATAATGTATTGACAATATTTATGATCTTGACGATTCGATTTTTAAATAGATTTGATATTATTACTATGTCACATGACACACGTATGACCCAACCTGTGAAATATAACAGGATGAAAATTATTTTTTGCCTACTTACATTTGGGAAAATAATTTATTTTATTATTTATGGATAGCTAAAGATAACTATAAAAGAGTGAAAAAAAAAATTATCATTTATTATAAACAAAAAAGTCATATTAAATATAACTTTATAATGACACATACACAGTGTCTTCCAATGGAAAGGTGATTAGTTCTTTCTCTAAGTTTTCTGCAATGCCATCTCTAATTAATGCATGTGTTACATAGCAACACAGTTTGTATATTCTTCACAAAGAATTAAAATGCTATCATTATTGCATCGTGATTTGTAATGTGAAATGTGGTAGTTGCATTTTGTGTCTTTGTAAATCATCTTCAATTCCTCCTTGTCATCATAATATCTTTCACACCATTTGAAAACATTTGTATGACTCATGGTTTCACTATCATATACAGTTTGAATCATTTCTAACATTTCAGTAGCAATTTTACCCATTTTTTAAAAAAAATAATGTTAGCATGTTGTACCATGATTGTTTATGATACAAAATAGTGCCACATTTGCAATTCATTGTTTAGACAAACTAGCACTTTAAAATTTTTGTGGTAAATAGCTAAATTGTGTCATTATATGATAAATGCAGTGATTCATAGATGGCGCTGCAGCCAGTTTGGAGAGGGAGTCAACAGTAATTTTTTATTGGTACATACTGCATATGTTACCAAAGTTCCAAGAAATGCATGTATGCATATTAAGTTCTCTTTCCACAAGCATCTGCAATAATTGGACAGCAGAATCAAGAAACAATATATAATTATTCTTATATAGTTGATTACTGCTTGTAATTCTTTACTGCTATCAAACTTTCTGGACAGATTATAAATCTGAAGTAGTATGAGCAAATCCTTGGATGGGTTAGGCTATAACAGACCTTCTCAAAGAAATATTTTGTGGTGAATTTGAATGTGATGTGATGCACTGTGACTTCCTTATACGGAGTCATGAATCTCTCATTCACTATGCCCAGAGAAACCTATTAGCCACTTTACCTTTCCTTTTCATTCCTGCTCTAAGTTTTCCCATACTCTTCACTATCCTGCTCCATCCCATTTCCACAACATAATCTTTGTCAACTCCATAGCTTTTATATCTAAATCCCCATATCTTTTCCCAAACCCAGCCTAAAAAACAATAATCCACTTTCTATATAATCATTTTGTTTATATTAATTATTCCACAACTTCATTATTTGTACCCTTTCTGCTTTCAGGTATTTACTTTCAATTAACAGATGCCTAATATTTTCTATGCCTTCCTTACACAACTTGCAGACTAATCACCCACATTTTTCCATTTATGTTTACATTCATTTGTTGCAAAAGGTCCTGTTCGAACCTTAAATGGTAAACTACTTTCCTTGCTATTATCACAAATTAGCTCACACCCAATATTCCATTTACTTTTATATATATTTAAACTCTTTTTACTCTCCATACTAGTTCTCCATCTCTCTAACTCCCTATTTTTTATTAATGCATCTATTCTTCTATCCATTCCTTCCCACTATAACACTCAACAATTCTCCTAACACAATCATCCCACCTGCTGTATAAGTATACTGATATAAATTTTTTATCCAAATCTTCTGCATACCATACTACCTTTCTTACCCATCCTGTTACTTGCCCTTTAGCCATAACCCAATTAAACCCTATTTTGGATACTCAAAACTAAATCGGCACAACGTAAAAAGAAAAGTTAAGGAGGCCTGCTTCATTGTGATGGATTGCAATGCCATCAACCACAAGAATACATGCTTCATGACCTCAAAGAAATGGAGTAATTAACCTTTGAACTTTGCATAATTTGCATATAATTACTTCACTCAGAGCTATGAAGATGAAAGCATGTCCCTCGAAAGTGCTTGCAGAGTAATATAATTTATTTTGTTTTTAAGTAAAAAGTGGCTTTGCAGTCAGGTGCAATAGTGCCTATATTATTTTACAAATATTTTGGATATTGCAATCTACCTAACATTTTCATTTTGCTTTTTGCAACTCTCATATAAAAACTTGCCATCCCATTTCTCCTTGAATAGCCACTTTTGTCATTCACACATCTGCATCTAATGCATGTCTTCCTACTTCTCTTTGTACTTTTTCTAAGTTATCTAATACCCCTTTACTAACACATAATGCATTGTTACCATATGTTAACCCTGGTACTGCCTCTCCCCTCCATACAATTCTAGCTACATCATACTTGTATGAAAACACTGTTAGTTTCTTTATCAATCCCTTTCTTTGCTTTGCTTCATTTATCTATTTTTCTCCCATTCATCCAAACAATTTTTCTGTTTACTTAAAACAATCCCCAAATATGTATACCCAGTATTAATCATCATTACTTTAGTAGTTTTCATGAATGCAATAGTAACATTTAAGCTATGAATATTAGTATTATCTTAAAAATAGAGGGAGAAATTGCTCTTGCTAATAAAGAAAGCTTTAGGAAGTAAATGGTGTTGTCTGGAATTATAGACCTGTGTTAAATTTACTTTCAGTAATGGATTTCTCTATATTATTGTAACAGAACAGGTCCTGGCCTTGCGTAACAATAGAAGTGATGATCTAGAACATTCGAACCCCATCGATTGGATCATGAGCTGTAGAAATAAAGACATATATAATCCTTTTAGGAATTTTCCTTAGACTCGTGATTTATCTTAGGTTGATGTCATATTTGTATTTTATGTATCTATCTATCTATATATTTTCCTTTACCATAACTTGAGGGGGGTATAAATTCTTGATATGTTAGAAGAGGGAACAAAATATTATTAGCCTTTTAAACTGAAATAAAATATAAGGTCCGGCATGAATTTACTTGAGAATGAATTATAGAGCTCTCAATATTGGGTTCTGAACACTATACAGATGATCACTTAAACAACAGATATGCCAATCAAAGAATTGTCACTTAATCCAAATGTTGATAGTATGGTAGAGAAGTTGACTATACAATTAAGCTCACATGATAGAGAAAGATTAGTGATAGTATCATTTGGAACAGTAATTTCCCAGCATAGAATTAAACTAAGGATAGCATGTTATTAGCCAAACATAGTTATGATCAAGTTCAGAGGGAAAAGCTGCTTTAAAAAAGTAGCACCAGATTTTTCGAAAGTCAGACCAAGAGAGTTGGAAGGGTTTAACCTTTTTGGAACAAGTTATACCATTCCAAGACTCGGTCATTTGTTACTAAATACAATTTTACATTTGTAATCTTGTTAATCGTAATGTAGTGAATGTGTGTAATTGTTATAATTATTATCGTAAATAGATACGATAAATATTCTGATGTAATGTTAATTGTATCACAATTAATAATTGGAAAACATTTTCTGGCAGCAAAAAATATATATACATAACAGTTGCCATTAATAGTTTAAATATACGAAAATTATTTGCTTTTGTCAGAACAATATGAGAATAGAACAAAATGACGAAATACAATAAGAAAAGACATTGAAGTGTTTCTGAAAGAAAAGTTTGCTGCACAAGAATAAACAAGAGCAACAAATGATGCACCAAATAGACTTTGAGATAAACTCATCTTGCTTTATTTATCTATGAAATTCTGCTTGAAACTTGATTTTTAATATATTTCTATCAAATATATTTTCTTTACATTTTGTACACATATGAAGTATTGATAACAATACAATAATTCAGGGTTGTCAATCCAATTATCTAGCATAATAGGGTTGATGGCTGAATTTTAAATAACACTAATATCAGTTGAGCAAGTTTCCAATCATGCTCAACAGATAGCAGTGTATTTTTAAAAATATACTTTCATTGAATTTTATAACTAATTCACTAAAAACATTTACAATTAGTTAAAAGAAACGAAGGGCAAAATCTTAATTTCTTTTGATTGTTGAGCTAAAACTTGCTTTTTAAAAAATACTGCTTTCATAAACAAAAAAAATATATAAATGATTTTAATGCATGCAAATTTCATTTCAAATACTAGAAATAGGGTAACATTGTTTGCTTTCTTAATTTTTAAAATTGAATATCAATAGTTATAAAAAGTCTGCTATATATAAAAATATTTGGTACTTTTATGGAATCCATCTTGCAAACAATATGGCTGATTATCATGTCTTAAAAACAATATGGCTGACTATTATATCTTTAAAACAATATGGCTGACTATCATATTTAATATTTCCTTTTAGTTTATTTTTTTTAATATGATTATAAAAAAAAAAAAAATACACCAAACTACAAATGATTGTAATTAAATGAAATTTAATATAGGGGCAAATTAAAA
The DNA here is from genome assembly GCA_028023455.1 of Epiperipatus broadwayi. Taxonomy (NCBI): domain Eukaryota; kingdom Metazoa; phylum Onychophora; class Udeonychophora; order Euonychophora; family Peripatidae; genus Epiperipatus; species Epiperipatus broadwayi. Next base: position 44,953 of record JAQFVV010013755.1, read on the forward strand.
AAGGTGGTGAAAAAGTATAACAAATGTGTGTTACAAATGTAGGTCTTCATGTTGGCAGGCAGAAATCTTTAATAGCATGCATCATGGCCACAAATACATCTTGATCTTCATGCAGTCAGCACCACATACATTCTGATAAATAGGAATCAATGTGTTGTCATCGAAAGATCCCAAACTTTAATCATTTTGGATAAATTTTCGCAAAAAAACTAAAGTACAAGCTCAACAAAAATATTACAATAAACATAACAGAATGCTGCCAAATAATAACAACAATGTTCGCAATGTGTTTACATTTGTATGCTATCATATACTGTAATGGTCAGGTTTGTACATTTGCTCAACAGACTGAGAGTCTAAGCCAGAGAACCAACAGCTGACCAAGTCAGGATAGTAATACCCTACGTCTGATCATACCTTAACTCTCTCACTCGTGCTTCCAAGTCAACCCATCGCGAATGACATGCCTGAGGTTACACTCGATACCTCTTTGATCACGTTCCAGCAATAGCAAAGCAGTAAAACATGAGACATTCCCCCCTTATTACATATTCTATTATATACCTTAACTAGTGATTCATAAGATAATGAGCAAGCAATGAGACTGAGACAAATTTATATTTCATAAATTTAATATAACAATAAATACTCAAACATAGTAGGTTGTGTACAGCTAGCTCACACGCAGGTGAGTAGATTCTCAGGGTTATAAATAATAATATAAAGCAATGAATGCATGCTCGGAGTTATAAAACAATATTATTACAAAGCATTCAGTGTGTTCTCAGGGTATAAAATAATAGTATAAAGCATTGAGTGGATTCTCAAAGTTATAAAATAATATTACAAAGCATTGAGTATGTTTTCTCAGGGTATAAAATGATATTACAAAGCAATAGACTCTTAGTAAGCTTATGTCACCTTTCATGTTGTAATTCATGCCATGTTTTATATGTTTGAAATCGGTTATAGTTAGCTAGAGTAATCGAGTTGATGGATAAATGCTAGATATTACTAATACGTTGAAGATTATATCATTGTTGCTAAGTTTAAAATATTATAATGACTAAGTTTAAGATTATATTATAAATATATTCAAAATCATATTATAGATATTTGCGTGATATAATATTGTTATACAGATAAACGCATTAACTCAGATTCTAGGTCGGATCAAAGCCGAAGTCACTTTCTAGGGAAACTGAACTGAGATGTGGTGGCAGGGGAACGTCAGATTCTAGTGCGTTAGAAACTATACTATCAGATAAGTGCGGCTCGAATGCATTCTTAATGGGGTTTATTACCTAGTAAACGGTTCCCTAACCGATCTGCTTGCTACAATGGAAGAGGCCTTTTTATTAAGAACAGAAGATTGGCTTATGAGCCCTTTGGAAATGCTTTGGTTTCGTTATACAAGAATAAATGTCACATTTGCCTAAACTTTCGAGGCGTGACTTGACGAAATACGAAGAACTGTCACAGTGGCCTAAACTTTCGAGGCGTGCCTGGACGTGGAACAATCTTGAGATAGGCCATTATAGACATAGCAAGTAGATATGCATTTTTATGCAAATTAGCAATACATTCGCAACGCTAAATTAATATTTAATAAATTTAATTACGCCAAAATCTTAGCTTCTTCAGTGCTACTACCACCGGTCAGTTCATAAATGAGCTTATTAAATTATGCGCTAAAGGCGATAATGAGAATCTGATTTAAGGTTTTCTGTATAGTTACTTATCCTCTAATTAAACGAAGTTATAGCAAACTGGTTGTTAAATAATAAAATGTGAGTTATAAAATAGCTCACGCAAATTATTGATGTTTAAGTAAATTAATTCGTCAAAATAGATCTTATTAATAATGAAAAATGAGTTTTAACTAACGAATGCAAATCTATATTCTAAATAGCTTGCGTGAAATATACTTTTTCAAATAACTGACAAGATACATATTTTAAATCCCTTACGCAAATATAATTCTTAAATAACTTGGGCAAAATCTGCGTTTTAAATAGCATACGCAATATATACGTTTTAACTAACTTTAGTAAACATTTTCATTTTATATAATCTTTAGAAAAGATGCATTTTAAATAATAGACGCTAAAGATACCTTTTAAATAACTTTAGCGAAACATTTTCATTTTCAATTAACTTGGGAAAAAATGCGTTTTAAATAATATACGCAAATATACATCTTTAAACAACTTTAGTAAAAGATTTTAAATAATTTGTTCGATTCACTCTATCACAAATATAATTCAGAAAGGAGTCTTAGCTATATTCTTTATATCGCAATATTGATATAATAAAAGTAATTGCTCACTCCCTTCCCCCCAATAATTTATTAACACACCAGACTCCGTTCTGATAAAAACACAGCATAAATCAATAAACATGAACTTAAAATATAAGAATTGCATAAAATGATCGATAAGATAATAATTTAGACAAAAATTTATAGTATGGTTTTATAGAAACTAGATGTGTGTGATTATTTAAATTATTACTGATCAACGCCTACTTAAAGTTATTAATGATCAAGCAAGAATTGAGTGTGTTCTAAGATTTAAACCATTTTACGATAAACATTTTAGTAGAACATTTAGAAATATTATAAATTATGTGATTTATTTAGCTAGCTTTCATTTAGTATACGTTTTAGTTAGGAAATGTAATATTTTGTAGAAAGGATTTACCGGAAAGTCTTTAAGGCCTTGTTCATTGCGCTTCTCTTTATATTCAGTCAGGCTGGGCTTCTCTTAGGTTTTAGTCTGGATGTAACTTCGTGAATTTATCTCGGTGGCAGCTTTCTCCATTTCTCTGATCAGGAACTATCTGGTCTCTCGGGTACATCTTTCTTACAGTGATGGGCATGGTGGAGGTTTTCTGTCATCGGTAGCCGCTCGTGGAAGAGCAAACGGCTGTCTCTGTGTCTTCTAGCCAACGGTCATTTTATAGCAGCTTGGATGATGGTTTTTTTTTTAGATTTAGCAGTCTAAACGGCAGGAACAGTTTTCTTAGTTAACTCGGGTCTTCGGAAATAAAATTTGGCAGCAAGCACAAATTTCTCAGCAACAGAAAAAAATTTACACGGATGATGATAGATGATGGAAGAGGCTAGGTTAGAGACTTGGTGGCTATTTTGGGCCCCTTTTTATGCTGTATTTTTGACAGAAGTAACCTCCTACTTTGAGTCATGCCACATCACAAGATGACTAGTTCAAACTAGCCTTTAACCAAATATCCAGTTAGTAAAATATTAAGTATATCTAAATCTGGACATGGAAAGGCTCTATTGTTTTAATTGACGTCAGTTTTAAAAGATATATATTTTTAAGAGAATGGTCACAGGCAATTTGTATAGATTTTGTATAGATTTATGCCTGACTGAATATTATAATTGGTCTTGGTTATAATTTTTAAATAGGTCAAATTTTAGCCAAAGATTTATTTTTAGAATGAAGTGTTAAAACTGATAAAACTTTCTGCTTGTAATTTTAAGCAAACAAAAGAATTGAAAATTATCTAACTTGGAAAATATTCAAAATGAATACTGACTTAAATAATTATTTAGAAAGAATATTGAAAAATAAGTAATATTATAAATTTAAACTTATTATGCTGCTATATAGATAAATTAATTATACAGTTATGTTTATTTCAGTTTTAACAAATCTAATGGAATATGCTCGTATATAAATATTTATAATTAGTAAGGACGATTATATACGCACATACTCGCAATATTATAAGCAAAGTTTTTTTTTAAATTTAAGAAATACACGCCATCTGAGTACCGTTTCAATACTTTAAAAAATTATTTATTATATGTTGTGAATGGAATTTATAAGACATTTAGAAGTATTTTTTAAAGTTAACAGTAACTTACAATTCATTTTCTTAATATTGTTTAAATTTAAAAAGTAACCATGTTTGGTCAAATATTTTTGAAAAAAAAAAACAACAACAAATACTTGAGGCCTCCCAAAATGGTTAATTGAAATAAAAATGCCGGTGAACTACCATATTACAGATTCTACAAGAGTACTAAATATTTTATATAAAAAAGACACTTTTATTTAGTTAAATATTCTAATCCAAATTGTGGTTGAAGAAAAAATTATTTTTGTTTTTTAGGACAATACTGATCAATTTAAATAAAAATTACATATAAAAATGTTCAAATCATCCCTTCAAACATTATGACTTTTCAGCAACGCCCTCTATGATTAAATATAAAGTCTGAACTTCAAACAGCCAATCCAAAAGGATATTTTTTTCTTTCTAGTAGATTGTTGACAAATAAATATTTAATATTTCTTTCAAAATGGATCAAACTAAATTAGAACAAATAAAATAATTTGAAGCAAAGTAATGATATTAATAAAAGAAAAGATTTTGAATGTCTGCTTTCCGTTAACCACTTTATTTTCCATTCCCCACTCTAAGTCTTCCCATATTCTGCCCCATCCCATTTCCACAACATAATCTTTGTCAACTCTATGGCCTTTATATCTAAATCCCCCTTATCTTTTCACAAACCCAGCATAAAAACTAATAACTCACTTTCTGTATAGTCACTTTGTTCATACCTATTCTCCCATAACTTCATTTTCTGTATCCTTTCTGCTTTCAAGCATTTACATTCAATCAACAGATGCCTAATATTTTCTATAGCTTCCTTACACAATTTGCAAACTAAATCATCCATAGTTTTTCATTTACATGTATATTCTCTTGTTGCTAAAGATCCCGTTCGAGCCTTAAACAATAAACTACTTTCCTTACTATTATCATAAATTAACACGCATCCAATATTCTGTTTAGTTCTATATATATTTAAACTTTTCTTACCCTCCATATTAGTTCTTCATCTCTCCAACTCCCTATTTTTTATTAATGCTTCTATTCTTTTATCCCATTCCTTATCACTATAACACTCAACAATCCTCCTAACACAATCATCCTACCTTTTATACAAGTATACTGATATAAATTCTTTATCCAAATCTTTTGCATACCACATTACCTTTCTCATCCATCTTGTTACCTGCCCTTTACTCATAACCCAATTAAACACTATTTTGACTATTCTTTTACTATCCATAAACTGTACCCTACCAAACATTTTCATTTTACTTTTTGCATCTCTCATATAAAAACTTGACCATCCCATTTCTCCTTGAATTGTCTCCTTTGCTGTCCACATCTCTGCATCTAATGCATGTCTTCCTACTTCCCTTTGTACTTTCTCTAAATAATCTAAAACCCTTTTACTAACACATAATTCATCATTACCATATGTTAACCCTGCTACTGCAACTCCCTTCCATACAATTCTAGCTACATCATATTTATTATATGAAAATACTGTTAGTTTCTTTACCAAACCCTTTCTTTTCTTTGCTTCATTTACCAATTTTTTCTCCCATTCATCCAAGCAATTTTCCTGATTACCTAAGATGATTCCCAAATACCTATATCTATCCACCACACTTAACTTTATATTCCCCAATAAAAATTCTACATCTTCTCTTTCCCCAGTATTAACCATCATTATATTTGATTTTTCTTCACTAAATTTAATCCCCATCTCTTTACCCACCCTTGCACATGTCCTCAACATAATTTTCATATCTTCTCTTCTTTCTGCACACAAAAAAATATCATCCGCAAAAAAAGACCCTACAAAGTATATACTCTATTGCCACCTATTAACGGTATCTCTACCCCTCTACCTAGTCTTTCTATTGCTTTCTCCATTTCACTCAAAAACAACAAAAACAAAATAGGTGACATAGGGCATCCTTGCCTTAATCCCACCCCATTTTTAACTTTAACTGATTCTATATCCCCTAATTGGTAAGTATAATAATTATTTTCAAATAACTTCTTAATAATATTTACTAAAGCTTCATCCATTCCCAAATTAGCTAACCTTACCCATAATCTAATTCTATTTACTCTATCATATGCTTTCTCTATATCTATAAAACTCATATATAACGATCTACCTAAATTCCTACTCATCTCCGTAAGTTGTGTAACTACAAACAAACTATCTCCTATATGTCTATCTGACCTAAAACCTCCTTGCATTTCCCCCACTACATTATTCTCTTCCATCCATTTTACAACTCTTCCAGCTACCATATATGAGAAAACTTTATATAAAACTGATGTTACCGCTATCGGTCTATAATTTAACTTTCTATGATCCTTACCCTTTCCTTTAAATAATAATCTTATTCTTGTATTACTCCAACTACCCGGAAAAACTCTCTTCTGTGTCATCTTATTAAAACATGATAATAACTTTGCTTTTGCTCTATGCCCTAAATTCATTACCATCTTTGCTGCCCATCCATCTAAACTTCTCACCTTTCCACTTTTCAATCTCTTCCCTGCCTCATTCAGTTCATTTTTTGTGAACCTAATATTCCCATTACTACCTGCTTTCATGTTTTCTATCACTAATTCATTCACATCTAACACCTTTTTTATATCCATTACGTATCTATTTAAGATTCTCTCTACCTCTTCTCTAGAGATACACTCTATTCCCTCATCATCTATTAATACTATCTCTCTTTCCCCTACATTTCTTCTTTTAATATAATTCCAAATTTTTTTACTCCCACATCTTCCACTTTTATTAATATCCTCCAAAAATTTACTATTTAACTTCATTCTCTCTCTATAATTATCCATTTTAGCCAACTTCTTCCTTTCTAAGTACTTTTTCCATTTGCAATAATATCATTTTCACTTTCTTTGTTCTTAATAGCACACTTATATTCTCTCCATGCTTCTTTCCTCTCTTTTACACTTTTACTAACTCTCATTTTTTATTACTTTTATTCCTCTGCATATTCTCAACTAAAACCCTATTTGCCACTTTTTCTATTTCACCACACCAGTCCTTATAGTCATCCCCAACCAACTGCTCCATGGCTTCTTCAACTTTTATTTTATACTTTTCCAACTTATTTTTTATCATTCACTCTCCATCCACATCTTTCACTATTTTTTCTACCTTTATTTCTATCCTCCATCACATTACTAACCATTTCTATTACAATAAAGTTATGATTACTATTACATACTCTCTCTTCATTATCAAACACCTTAATTTTTCATATTTTATTCATTTCCTCTTTCTCCACCAATACATAATCTATTGTGTGAAATTCATTATTCCTAGACCATGTGTATTGTCCCTCATACATATTTGATAAATTCCCAATGCTCAAATTTACTCTTTGACAAAATTCCTTCAAAAACTGACCATTCTTATTATCTACATCATCAATTTCTTCTAATTGTCTTAAATCAGTTCTGCCACCTTCTGTAATTTTGAGTAAACAATAAATGCCAGAAAATAAATGCTTCATAAATCCCTATCCAGTGATGAAAGCCACCAGCTAGAAACTAGTCTGGAAATAAGGAAGGACAGCATTGAATAAAGATTTATTAACTGAAGCTTATTCCAAATAGCAGAACTGGATTAGGAAAATAGAGTTGCTGCTCAAAATCCAAACAGTTTAGTGTAATTAATTATATGCTTTTTTTACCTATTTATTTTAATATAAATTATATGATTTGAATTACATTTATTACATTAAATAATAAACAGTTCTAAATTTTGGTTTAAACATGACTTATCCAATTAATGTGAACAAAATGAATCAGGAATATCTAATTTATTCTGAATTATTTATTTATTATAAAACCACCAAGCATCAGTTAATATTCACATATTTTCAATTAATAATATACACAATGTTTTGGCCTACTTGTGTTTAATACAAGTTAAGACAAATTAAGTGCTTTTATTTAAATTCTAACTTGTATTTGTTTGGGTTGAATCTTGTAACCAATTTTTAACATACTTCTAGCAAATGGAATATATTAGTGTTATCCCACTTCACAATATTGGTGAGTCACATTTCAATACTTTCAAGTGATGCTCAATAGATGGTGCTGTCATCAATTTACTGGGGAAAGTAAAGACAAAGAATTTTTATTAATGAATATATAAGTGAAGTGTGGTGAATAGGTATAACTATTTGAGAATCATCTTAAGTAATCAGAGAAATTGCTTGGATGAATGGGAGTAAAAATTGATTAATGAAGCAAAGAAACGAAAGAGACTGATAAAGAAATTAACAGTGTTTTCATATAATAAATATGATGTAGCTAGAATTGTATAAAGAGGATGGCAGTAGCAGGGTTAACATATGGTAATGATGTATTATGTGTTATAAAGGGATGTTAGATTACTTAGAAAAAGTACAAAGAGAAATAGGAAGACATGCATTAGTTGCAGATGTGTGGATGGCAAAGGAGGCAATTCAAGGAGAAATGGAATGGTCAAATTTTTATATGAGGAGATGCAAAAAGCAAAATGAAAATGTTAGGTAGATTGCAGTTTTGGGATAATAAGGAATAGCCAAAATAATATTTAATTGGTTTATGAGTAAAGGGCAGGCAACAAGATGGGTGAGAAAGGTAGTACAATATGCAAAAGATTTGGATAAAGAATTTATGTCAGTATACTTATACAAAAGATGGAATGATTGTATTAGGAAAATTGTTAAATGTTATAGTGGCAAGGAATGGGATAGAAATAATAGATCCATTAATAAAAAATAGGGAGTTGGAGAGATGGAGAACTAGTACAAAGAGTAAAAAGAGTTTAAATACATAGAAATAAATGAAATATTGGGTGCGAGTTGATTTATAATAATAGCAAGGAAAGTACTTTACTGTTTAAGGCTTGAACAGGATTTTTAGCAACAAGGGAATATATACATAAATGGAAAAATATGGGTGATTTAGTCTGCAAATTGTGTAAGGAAGGCATCGAAAATATTAGGCATCTGTTAATTGAATGTAAATGGCTGAAAGCAGAAAGGGTACAAATAATGAAGTTGTGGAAGAATAAATATAAACAAAATGATTATACAGAAAGTGGGTTATTGGTTTTTATGCTGGGTTTGGGAAAAAGTAATGGGGATTTAGATATAAAGGCCATGGAGTTGATAAAGATTATGTTGTGGAAATGGGATGGAGTAGGGTAGAAAAGAATATGGGCAAACTTAGGGTGGGAAATGGAAAGTGAAGGTAAAGTGGCTAACAAGTTTCTCTGGGTATAGTGGCTGAGAGATTCCTGACTCCATATAAGGAGAAGTCACAGTGCATCACATCACATAGGACTTAATACAAAAAAATGTTTGCCTAATGTTTACATGGGAATAAGCCTAAAAAATGGGAAAAAAATTATTGGAAATACTGTATAGTGATTTCTTAGATTCTTATTTTTTTAAAACTATAAATATTAATAGCTTTCCTGCTTTTGATCAATGATTTTGAAAAACTGAAGTGATATATATATATATTATAGACAACTACATTTAAATATTAGTTTATATTTTTATATTAAAGTATTTTATGAAGGCAACATAATGGATTTTAATTCCATCATATGAAATATATATATAGTTATTTCAACATATATAGGACTTTTAACCAAAAATTTCACTTCAGCTATTAGAAATAGGGTGATATTTTTGAAATTCTCATTGTTTTTTGATATGAATGGCTTTCCTGGTTATAATAAAAGACTTTGAAAAATTGAAATGATACAAAGATTGACGTCTTAACAAAAAGTCATTTTAAAAATATCCAAACACTGAAAAGTAAAAAATATTGTGTAACATTTTTTTAAAAAATACTTTTATTTAATTTGATGACTAATGCCCTAAAAAGTAAATATTTTTTCTTCTTAAATCACAATTTGGGTTATAATATCTAATATTAAATAACAAAACATGGGGCATCCATAAATTAATTAATTCAGGTAATAGAGATTATGAATTAATTAATTTACAGACATCACATGCTTTTATTTAAAATTACCTATTACAGCCAAAATTGCGCTCCAAATATATATATATTGTTTTTTAGGGCAATATTCTTCCAATCAAATAAATTTTTTTTAAAAAAAAAATTACATATATTATACAATAATGAACTTGTATAAGTACAAGATAGTAATATTCCTAGTAATCTTTTTAAATGCACTTACAATTTACATAACCATTTTTTCTCTTTCTTTCTCTCTCTTTCTCTCTCTCTCTTTCTATATATATATTCTAACAAAATTAAAGTATTTAAATGTATTATTGGTAAACGAATAAATTTATATTGCGATTTCTCACGAAGTTATATTTTTATTAAATGAATAGATTTTGTTAAACGAATAAGTTTTGGCTAGGGGATCGATGTTTAATAGGCTTCCACGTTGTAGCCATTTCTAACCAAATAAAATTTGAGGAGTGTTATTTTCTAACAAATTATAATTCAAGAGCATTATTGGTATTTTGAATTTTGAAAATTTAAGTGTATTATAAGTTAACGACAGATGCATTTCTCAAGTATCAATTAAATATGCGATGCATCAATTATATATATTCTAGTATAATAAGTATAGATTAAATAATTTCTAAGTATAGGTTTAATGCAATAGTTTCTCAGGTACAATGTATAGATTAATATATTTCATACGTATAAATTAAATATAATCTCCTTCGTGCGACAGCGTTACAAGCCAATTGTAACTAAATAAAATCAATTTAAACCAAATGAAAATTTATTTTTTATTTTGTTAACTTTATAAAACTTATTAAATTAACATGAAACACATTTTGTAATCTCTCGATCGGTCATCCCCATTGGATTTTAAACATAACTAAACGATTGGAAGAGCTTACAAATATCATATATATTATTGGATAGTTCAAGCTAATTATAACTTTATTCTAACCAATGAGAATTTTATTCAAATGATCGCACATCCACATTATGGATTGATTATGCCATATTTAAATCTATATGGCATTTACACACTTGCAGATAAATTGCATGCCAATTACAACATTTTAAGGATGGATCGATGGATACTTCATCATTCCCAGCTGACACTATTTCTGAGGCCTACTGAGATGATGATGATGATACAGAACATCTATAAGCTTAATTGCCAGGGCGCCAAATTGCAACTCTAATACAATATACAGGTTAAATCTCAATTCAATACTCTTAGTAATAATATTTCATGAATGGGTTAATACACAATCGATTTAGAGAACACTGAGAACGGATTAAAATTGACAATATTAATATCTTTAAGAATTCCAGGTTATTCTCAGCGCATTCCCCATTCACTATGATCAAAGCTACAATTAAATTTTATTCTAATTATAAAGGTCTATATTCATCTCCACCTTCCTGATCCACTCCTCTATGAACTTCACATCCATATGTCTAGTACACTATTATTTATTTTATCATTAAACCTCACACTTTGCTAGCTCCTTTCTCTCATTACAATCTCTTCTCAGGGTTTTTTTTTCGAACAATTAGGTGTGGAAATCGAATAAGCTGGATAGGTTATTGGAGATAAACACTCCTCTCATGATCGCCTCCAAGATGATCTCGGTTGTCTTTAATGCAGTTTAATATCAATTTGCATTAAAGCTGGAATATTTTAAGCTTATTAAATCATTATAAACACATCATAAAACATAGTCGCAATTATAACAAAATTATATAAAAACAAAATGCGTCTAGAGAGGTTTGAATACAACGGATGGAGAAAGGATTTTATGCCCACCCTCTGCACTCGCTATCACACAATACTATCTCTATTCACGATTTATATTTCAACAATATTAAATTATTTGGTAATTTTAAGCATTTGAAATTAACCTTTTAAATAGTTTTACTAAATATCAGTTATGTATATGACAATTCAAATATTTATAATAATATATCGATGTATGATTGGATTGGAAATATCTAGATAATAATAACCCACAAAAACATGGAGACACACACAAATTTTATTTAAAACAAATAACAAATTTTATTTAACAAACTATAATTCAATACAAAAACATATACATTATATTTATGCTTTCATTTTATCTTAAATCTACTGAATACCAATTTCTGTTGTGTTCGATGCTTTCTCTTTTATTACTGATATATTTTAGAAAATACATAATCGATTTCTCCCCTAATTAAATTTAATAATTTTAGTTAACAAATCTAAAGTTAATATTTCCTCACAAATTTCTTGATCTTATCCTATCATCCTGATTAAATATTCTTTTGCCCTAATCTTTACAACAGAGATATCTCAATAATAGTAAGACTAAGTCATTGCAAATAAATTGGCATTAAGATCAAACATCATCATAGTGCACACATTCTATGTTCATGTTCATATGACACAATAATATTTTAACAATACTACCTTTCCAGCGAAGTTCTCGGCTGGCCATGTAAATATTTATTAAATAAATTTATATACGCATTGCTCATGCCCAATCATTCGTAAGTTTTATTTAACCCTTAACAGTTATTAACTTAATTATTTTTGGCTCGAATGCTAAATCAAATCTACAAAAACAATATTCAAATACACCAATCGCACATACATTATCTGCATTCATTCTGTCATTAAATTGAGTTTGCGACCTGGTACCCAATACTTATAATAATGCTTATCATGGCTATCCTCTCATACACACATAAGGAATATCAAATATTAATATGAGGCAGGCAGTGACCTGAATAAGAGAGAACCTTTTCACTAAGGTTGAGATATGCTAGGATTTTTATCGCTAGTCATAAAAAAACATAGGTATACCAAATACCTCTGGCCATCAAAATAAGAAACCTTCTTACTCTGTAGAGAATACTCAAGTGGGAAAACTCTTCCACTGGGTTCAAATACTTTTATGAATATCGCATAAATCTTAGTGAGCTAGACTTCACTGAGTTTTGTGGAGATCTTTGTCTATCCACACACATACAGGTCGAAACATCAAATTATACAAGTAAAACTTTCACAACTTTAATATTCTTGCAAATTAGTGAACTGGAATATGAACCCATAAATTTTCCAAGCATAAATCAGCTTGTTTCTGGCCTTAAATCTATCATAACAATAATAATAAGCAATAAGAAATGCACACAAAATTCTCAAAACTATTTCCATGCACTTTTATAAAATAAAATAAAAATGATGATGACGCAACTCAATAGACAAGCAATTCATTTATAAGTCTAAGCATTTGACAATAACTTCTGATGCTAATAACAATATCTCTTAAGTGTTTTTTTTTTAATTGTTTGTAAAGCATTTTAAATAAGGCATATCAGAACGACATGATATAAATTTCATCTACCCCCAAAATGACAATAATAGCAAAAGCATTTAAATAAACATATATAAAATCATCTGAAATCAATCTCTACCCCCAAAACAATACAATGATAATTTTAAAGTAGATGATATACATAATACACTACAAAGAAAGAAATTTTTTTTTTATATTAAATGTCCTACACACATTTTTTTAAATATATATTAAATGTCCTACACACATAAGGAGCGAATAATAAAAAAATATACTTATATAAGTCTTTTAGCAGGTGTCCTTCCAGGTCCCTGATGTCTGTTTTCTTTTCTCTTTTTTTTTCCTCCTTCTAAGAATAGGTCCTTGTAGTAAAAGTTCTTTTGATAGTTTGGTTCCTCTGGCATTATATATACGATTTGTATATTATTGAAAGAGTTCCTCAATTTTACATTTATGCATATTAAATCTAAATAGCATTCGTTTAACTTTTTCACAGTATAGGTCTGTTGATTTTTGATTGTCCTTTTCCATTTTGAATTCATTTTATATATTTAAATTGACTTACATATACATCAAACTTTTGAGTTTTAAATTTTACTATTTGCATATATATAAACGATATTAAACTCAAATTTTAACTTCTGTGGTTTAAATTTTTATTACCATCTGTTGACTAGTAAACTTCTCGAGGTTCAAGTGTGTGCCCACTTAAAATTTACTCATGATACATTGTCTTTTCGTAAGACAATGTAGATTTAGCCAAATTATTCCGAAGAGACAAAAATTACAATAAAACGATTTTAAATTTTATAAGACAGTTTTTTTCTCAGTCAATGCAAGAAAACTGCAACAGATAAGCAAGTTCAAAATAAAAAGCCTCTCCCCTACTATTAACACAGCTTATCATCCACCTGTTTATTATCTTTATAATTAATTGACATGTTCCCCCTTCTCAATTAATTTTAACCTTGTTGCTCTTTCAGAAAACCAGGCACAAATTCCATTTTAAACAGACACAATTAACTCTACAATTTAACAGTTATAATTGCCAATTAATTTTTGGCATTTTGACCGACCAGACTGACCCTCATCATTAATGGACTAAATTAATGGTCCACTTAAATTCCTTGGTGAGATCTGTGTCTTTTAAGGAATGATAATTAACTGAGTAATATAACACTTGAACCCATACTAGAAGTAATCTTCCTTTTTCCCTTTAATAGTGAAACCAGATATATATTACAGCTGTTTCAAACTCAGACTTTAAATTAAATTTGGCTGCTAATATTAAACTTATTAAAATGATTTAAATTTCTTATTTAAAAATTGCTTTACAACATGATAAGAAACGATTATTGATTGTGAATTTTACAATCAATATCTATAATCAGATTATATACACACACACATCGCAGGTATATAATTTTTTTTATAATTAACCTTTAATGTTGTAATCCTTAATTATAATCTTTAATTATTATAACTATATTATTATTATTTACTTTCATGAACTGTCTCTTTATAACTCATTACAAAACAATTTTCACTCATCTAACACAGTTTTAATAGTCACACCTCTCTTCCCTTTTCTCAGTTAACCTATCAACAAATGTATACATTTTGTTTTTCTAATATTTTCTTAATATTAACTTGACCCATAAATAAAACTAAAATAATCCTCTGGTTATAAACATATTAACAATAAATTTTTAGATTGCTTACTAGTCAAACATACGCAATCCCTTATAAATATGGGTTCAAACTCGGTCTTGGCTAAAATTTTCTTATTACAGAGGAAAAAAAATACATATTTTATGAGAAAAATTTGGATGGAACCTTCTCTTTTATAGCTAACCTAAAAAGATGGAGCCTTAGACAAATCCAAGGGCTACAATATATATATATATATATAAGCTTACATACTTATTTCTAGATAATTTTAGGGGATTTGAACACAAACTTTCAAACTCACTTCAGCTATCTACTCTATCTCATACAAACAATATAGTTGACCACGTAGGTACGAAAGAGATAAATGATCTCCAATTTCCGCATTTTGTGCTGAAGCATCACTCATCAGTTAGTCCAGATCATCATTTCCCCACAATATATATAATGTGCTCAGCTTAAATTAAGATAGCAAATCTTCAAACTTTAATGCACAGGCTTCAGTAAACTGGGCATATATATTGTGGGAGATGATGATCTGGATAATTATACTTGGATTCAAATATTCTAGATAATTCATACAATTTTATTTCAGTGTAAAATTCTAATTCCGTATATATATATAAATATCTCTATACTCTGATTTCAATGTGAGACTTAACACAGACAAATATACTTTTGCTGCGCTATATATCTTTCCTTGTGTAATTGTATCTAACAATATATAGCACAATATCATAAAGTGTATATATAAGTGTATGTGCGAGTGTTTGCGCAGTCACGTGCATCGATCATCAAAATTAAAGAAATTTCCAGCAATCCCTTTTTGGGATAGTATGTAAGAGAAAATTCTGTTCGAAAATCAACCACAGATTATAAAATATGAAAAAACAAAATTGCTTCTAATTTGAAGTCTTTATTTTATAAACTAATTTTTAATGGATCAATACAATATTTAAAAAAAATCATGGGTCCCCCCCCCCCCATACAATGTTATTTATATATTTAATAGGATCAAACAGATGCGTAATTTCAAATTCGGATAATGCCTTTAAAATTTTATCAAATATTTACTTGTAAATTATTGGTTGGATTCTAAAAAATTTTTTACGATATTTCAGTCTTTAATTCTGAGGTGATATATTTACATTGCACGCTCATTATTATGATAATACTTAATTAATTAACGTATTTATCATTATTGAATTAAAATATCTAAGAAAATATTCTCACACTATTTAATGATTTTAATCTTTAATTAGAAACGATTAATTAAAAATGTTTATAAATATACATTTTAACCATTAATAATTAAAAAGTACTTACACCTGTGATAAAGTATTTTTTTGTTTGTCTGCTTAATTACTGAACCGCTCCGAGATAACATTTTATTAAAGCATTAAAACAATTAACGTTAATTAATTTTTTGTTAAAAGACTTACGTCATAAGATCCAACCAAAGAATCAATTAAAATATCCAGCAGCGAACAGGCACTTAACCACACGGATAATCGTCCCACCATTGCCCTGAGAATTTACCTACTGTAGTGAATTCTGGGATACGCTCCCCCAAAACACGTCATTTTAAAATATCTTTCGTGCCTCAATCAAAAAATGAAATCGCTCAATTAATATGACTTTCCCTGCTATTATTTTTATTAAAAAGTCTGATTATGTGTTGGGTTTTCTTTCTTATCCGAAGTTGACACTGATATAATACTTTGGATCAATCTTCATATCAAGATTGGCTAAATAAATGTTAAACAAATCTAATATTGGAAATTAAAAACCGATTTAGAGTTACGAACTGAATTAAAAAAACGGAAAAATATCTACTTACAAATTAAAATAAAATAAAATCTAGCAAATTCTGTTATTTTCTTTTTATTAGATGAAACACATTTATAAATCGTGTTGTATTTGTTCATGTAGCGATTTCCATCCCCACCCAACTCATATACAACACAATAGCTAAAGAGACGAAAACTATTATAAAAGACAGCATTAACCCTTGATATTCCTAACCTTCAGAAACACCAATGACTGGAAATTAAAACTCGCTAATCGTTTTATAAAAGTGACATATTATGAAGATGATTTAGATTTCTTTTCACGTGTCAAAGCATCGGCCGGGAAGCGAACCCGAAAACCCGGGACAACTCCTTGTAAGACGGCTGTGCTGACCACTCGGCCACCAACGCTTGACAAAAAGATGATTTAGATTTAAATGACAACAATAAAGATATTTGCTGCTCGTGTTTGTGATGACATTCATTACAGTGGAATGCCGTCCCTTTCTCCAGTGGGGGTGGGGGTCTACGACGGCAGAATGCCGTATTAAAACGTCACAATTACTTGCAATATATTATTTAGTATTGTAATGTGTTCATTATTTTTGTATACAAATTTATACTTTTTGTATTGTTAAAAGATTGATTTTTTAATAAGGCATTCTGCGGTTGCACCTTTCCTCTCCCCACATTAGAAAAAAGTAAAGTATTCTGACATCACAAACCCTTGCCGCAGGAAAAATACGTTAAGTATCACAATAAGGCACTAAGTGATACATTACTAAGAACTGCAAGAAAGAGAGCTGGTACAAGAAACAGCAATTCACTTGTAAATTTTCAACTGAGTCATAACAATGCATGAACAAAAATAATGAATATGAAGATATTTTAAAATGATTCCATTAAAAAGAATTGAATTTCTGAAGTTCTGTAAAATGGTAAGGACAAAAGTTAATAATGACACAAAATATTAACTATGATTTGGCAATGAAACTTATAAAAAAGAAACAATAGAATTGTTATTAAAAAGATAACTGACATCATGAATATGTGGATGAGTTTTAAAAATAATTATATGTTGTAATAATGCAGAAGAATTGAAAACTTCCAGCAATCTAACTATAGAAAGATTAGTAATAAAGATCAAGCATATTACTTTTATGGATGATCTTGCATTTTCCTTCTCTCCAAGAAATATATACCTTCACTTATCTCCATTCTTGAAGATGAACAATGCTCATTTTAATTACCAATTTAATCTTGATAGATCATCCACATGGAATATATTCTCAGGTAAAAGTATCCTGTCCTCTATTTTCTTGGTTTTCCTATCTATAAATCAATAAATGCCATGAAAATATCAATTCAGAACTCCTTGTTGTCGTCTATTGAAAAAAATCAATAACTCCCTGGTTAGCATAGCTGCCTTTCAAGCGGTTGGCCTGGGTTCGCTTCCCAGTCAACGCTTTGACATATGAGAAAAAAAAAACACCTTAATCTTTCCGAAAGTGACATACTATATGCCAATCATTAGGATTATCATTGCATTTGGGAAAAGGATAAACTCGCTTTGTTCCAATTAATTTAAAACAAAAAAGGTGTTTGCGTCAGTGTTAGTAGACTGAATAGACATGTCAAAGATAATGGCCTCTCACTTCACTCAATTCCTACCTTCTTATTTCAGAGATCATTTGACTCAATATTGAAATACCCTGATGCTATAAAATTTATCCAGATTATCCCTATTGATATACCCCTGCTCAGTGGTGGTAAGGTTTTTCAATCCCTTATGAAATGTGTTGCTGCTCATCTTGATCTGAATCAACATGCTTTTTCAGAAAAAATAAAATATTGGGAGGATTATAATGTGACTTATAATACCAACCAATCTCAATCATGGTCTCTTCTTAATCTCCATAATAAACAAATTATTTCAAAATTCAAATTCTTGCGTCAAGAACCCAAATACCTAGATTTCCTTATTAAAATCAATCTATATGCTCTAACCACTACTTGTCACAAAGAATGGTATATGCTAACAGTGATCCTATTTGATCTCTCTGCCATAAAACAGAACAACAATTAATCATTTTTTAAATCCAATGCCCAGTTCCTCTTGTATATAAAAATATTATTAAAACCAATTACTAAATCACATATTTCATAAATAACCAATATCGTAGTTATCCAGCATAAAGTGTAGCCTCTATACCTCCATTAGAATCACAATTTTCATCATGTTGCGAGTCTTGAGATATCATTTTTGTTTTAACCCTACATCTAAGAAATCGTAGATCCTGTTTTACAATTACATAGCTAAAATCAAAAATCGAGTTATGGCACTACCCCTATTTCCCTTCCTCCCCGATATCTATCATGTCACATAGTGCCTCATTTCCTTCCTTCTACTTTATAATTAGGTTTTTGACTGATGGTCGTATAACTAAAATATCAGCAGACACATAGTATTGCTATGTATTGGGAATGATTTTTCGATATTCATCATCATTATCAACCATTATCAATCCACTGCAGGATGAAGGTCTCTCCAAGTTTAATCCATCTTCTCTGATCTTTAGCTTCTCTTCTCCACATCACCCCTACACATTTTCTTATTTCATCCATCCATCTTACATGTGGTCTCCTTCTGGGTCTTTTACAATCTCTTGGAATCCAGTTTAAAATTTCAATTGTCCATCTATTATCATCTCTCCTAGCAATATGTCCAGCCCAACTCCACTTCAATCTTTTAATTTTTTCAATGAGGTCAGTAACACCTGTTTGTTCTCTTACCCATACATTGCGTTTTCGATCTCTTCTTGTTACTCCCAACATACATCTCTCCATACTTCTTTGAGTGGTCTGAAGTCTCTGTATTGATCTTCTATTAAGTGTCCAAGTCTCAGATCCATAAGTAAGAACTGGTAAAACACATTTGTTAAAAACCTTTCTTTTCAAACCCATAGGCATATTTCCTTTTAATATCAAGTTATTTCTACCAAAAGCAGTCCAACCAAGTTTAATTCTATGATTAATTTCCTCTATTATGTTTCCATCTGTATTAATAATCTGACCAAGGTATTTGTAACTCTTAACTTCTTCTAATTCATCATAATCAATCTTTATTTTCATATTTTGAGCAAATCGATTAAACATTACTTTAGTCTTTTTAACATTTATCTTTAGTCCTACTTTCCTACTTTCATCTGATAACTCCTGCAACATTTCCTGCAGCTCGGAAGCATTATTTGCAAAAACAACTACATCATCTGCGAAATCTAAATGACTTAAATAATCTCCATTTACTTTCACTCCTTTAGTTTCCCATTTTAATCCACAAAATATATAATTACTAAGAATATTTGTATGACTTTCTTTGTTTCTACGATTCTGTTTGTTAAAATTGCAAATCACATTATTTTTACATTATCTATGTACATTGTTTACTTTTATATATATATAGTTCAATATATAAACAAGACATTTATTTTCTTATATAGCGCAAAAAAGTGGGAGTATTCATTTATATAGTGACATCTGCAAAGCGCATGTGTATATCAGCTTATTGATATTATAGATTATAGCTCAATATGTTAAACTTGTAACCAATTTAAGACCTAATAAAAGTTAATTTTAAAAGTAAAGAACAAAAAGTAAAAACAAAATATCCAATATAATTTCTATATTTTCTGAATTCTCCAGCCTTTTAAATGAAGAAGTGATTTGGGCAATTTAATTTATAAAAAAGAAAAAAGCTCCGGAAAATGACAGAAATATTACGGGTATTTTAAAAGAAGTACGCGTGCGCGAAGAAATAGAAAAATTGTTGGAAAAATTACGACAAAGGTCTAAATGATAGCATATCATTGGAAGAATGCGATTATATAATATTTTAAAAGGTAATAACTAGAAATTACAGATCACTTCTATACAAAATCTTTACCTAGATAACTTCAACTCGTCTGCAACTGTGATTCAAACCCCTTCCCCCTAAAAAGCTTTAAAGATAATTTTAGCAGAGTGGATTCCATCCATGTATTGAAGGAAGTTATAGATAAGATCATTGAATATGAATTGCCACTATGTTTGGATTTGTAGATTATGACAATACATGTGAATAGCAACAATTTTCTCTATATAATAGTGCTGATTAGTGTTTAGCTTATGTCTTTCATCGGTAAGAAGCCTTGGATCTGGGAGCAGTGCACATAGACCTTTGATTCTGATGAACCCCTCCAACACACACTTTTAATCTTTTTGGTTATCAGCTCAAAACTTAAAGCACAATAATGTTTTCAATCTACTCAGTATGCTTGTATATTCATACAGATCTGAAAACAGTTCAGTTTTTTAGAATTAGGTGTCTCTGTTTTTTCAAAAACCATAGTCACCCCTATCCCTTGGCTAAGATTGGTGTTAAACCATTAAAGCATCACATGATAATCCTTTTCTAATAAAAATTGTCTCTATGCAGTAGTGCAGATCTTTTCTAAATTATGGCTTTCATCAATGAGGAATTAGACACCAAAATATATAGATATTGAACTGGACTCAGATACAGACAAAGTAGCTTGGATTGAAAACATGTTTTCAGTTTGGGCTGCTACCTTTATGGTTAATCAAAAAGATAAAAGGCTGTTAGTGGAAAGTGTATTGGATACAAAGATCTGCACTACTCCAAGATCCAAAAGCTCCTCACTGGTGAAAGTCATAAGATAGAAACTAGTCCGAGAATGTTGGATTGGAAGGCTCTGTATAAGAATTAAGATGCACAACTTTCTAGCATTTATTGTTTAATCGAACATACACTAGGTGACACTAAAATATGGAGAACATTTTTGCTGCTGCTTTAATAGTTATGAAAGCATGAAAAAATGATCATGTGATATTTTAGTGATTCAAGACATGAGATTATATAAGCATGTCCACATTTACTAAAACTTTAACCATCAAAATATAATACTTGGATATTGTCTTAAACAATATCTATTACAATGCATAACATTGATTAGATTATATGACAATATTATTAAAAATGGTTGTATAGCAGGATGACTTCATATCTCCAAATATTTCTACACTAGTTTTGTGGATTATAATAGGAAGCTAAAATAAAAATACATGGGTTTTATTGAAGTCACCTACATTTTGCTGATGATATGGCTGTTTTTGTAAATAATCCTTCGGAGCTTTTGAAAATCCTGTAAAAATTATAAGATGAAAGTAAGAAATAGGACTAAAGGTAAATGTTGAAAAAACTCAAGTAATATTCAATGGATTTGTACAGAAGAAGAAAATAAAAATTGATAATAATAAATTAGAAGTTAATGATTACAAGTACTATAATCAAATTATTAATGTACATGGAAATATAATGAATGAAATTAATCATGGAATTAGATTTGGATGGGACACTTTTGGTAGAAATAACTATACTAAAAAGAATATATATATATATTTATTTAAAAAGGAAAGTTTTGATGTGTTTTATTAGTTTTACTAATGGATCTGACATTTGGACACCTAACAGAAAAATAATACAGAGATTTCAGACTACTAAATGAAGTACGAAGCAACAAAAAGAATTTAAAATTAAAATATATGGATGAAAAAAATAAACAGGTATTAATGATATTATTAAAAGAATTAGAAGATTGAAATGAAATTCAAATAGAAATATTTTTAGAAATTATGGTAATAAATTAACAATTGATATATTAAACTGGATTCCTAGTGATTATAAAAGATTAAAACAGGCAAAACTCTTCATACAGTAGTGCCACTCAGTGCCAGCCAGAGTAATCAATGGATGGCAGAAGGCTTATGCATAAAATCCCTATATAGTGCCTACTCATCCAATATCCCCAGACTCACTAACAAAAGCCACAAGCTAGAAACTAACCTGGAGATATTGGATGAGTAGGCATTAGATAGGGATTTTATGCACAAGCCTTCTGGCATCCATTTATTACTCTGACTTGCACTGAATGGCACTACTGTATGGAGAGTTTTGCCTGTTTTAATAACAGTGATGAACAAGCTACAGAAACGGTGATCATGTGATGTTTAGTAGATTATAAAAGATATAGAAACTGCCTGTGACATGGATAAACGAAACAAGAATATTTGTTGGTGCACATGAAAAAGAGCACTATGTAGCATAGAAATTGGATTAAATTTAGAAAAACTGCATCTTGAAATAGATTGATAAGGTTTAAAAATAATAATGGTGATAATGTATTGTAATGATTGTGAAACACGTCATAATGCTGGTGTAAAAATAAATGAAACTAGAATAGTGTAAACGATTTAAGTTAGAAAAATAACTGACAAAATGAAAGTTTTGAATAAAAATTTTTTTTTGAATAGCTTTATTGTTCAATAGTTCATAACAAATTAGAGTGTTGGAAGTGCATACACTGGAATAGATCGATCCCAGGATTTCATATTTCAGAATATGCCGCTGCGCAGAGCAAAGGTTTTAATATTGTCATTCCGTAATCCGTGAAAGATTTAATTAAACAAGATAAATAAACATCAGTTTATAATATATAAAGGTGTACACCCCATATATACATGATAAAAATAAATATATAGATAACAATGAATAATATACAATGTTCGTTGATTTTATTAGAATATTTTGATTCTATAAAACCTTCAAAAAAGGAGGTGTAGCATTCAGAACTAATTACTATTTTCAAAACATAAGTGTAATATATAATAGTAATTTAAACATTTTGTATTAATCATCGGAAAAATTATCAAGTTAAAATTTTAACTTTCATTACAAAAAATTAGGTTGGAGGAATGAGTTATTTTCATTGGTTAACATACCCCTGTGCAGTTTGACGTAATTGGTAGAGTGTCCCACTTGGTGTTGGGAAGGGCCCGGTTCGATTCTGGTGCTTGGACTTTTTATGAACTCTTGATCAATAAAGTCACGTGCTTTTTTATTTTACGGTACAATCAATTTTACTTTTTAATAGTAAGTTTGACCAATTAAATAATATAATTGTCATAATTATAACATTAGAGGTGTTAAGCGATAGTAAAATAAGACTTGAATTATTTATATAAAATTCATTTCTGAAAAGGCCCTATGGTTGAATAAAAAATAATACGCATAAAATATTTTGTAAAAAATGTTTTATTTAATTGGAGAATTAATATAATAAAAAACGAATATATATATTTTCATATGTAACTTTAAATAAAACCATGGGATAACCATAAATTAATTAATTCAAAAATAATAGAATATTTAGCTTCATTACAAATTGTATTTCTTGAATTAATTAATTTATAAATGCTTCACATATTTATTTAAAGTTTCATATAATAAAATATATGGGAGCGAGAATAAACAGATGTTTCTGACATCATTGAAAGAATTAAGAGACTAAAGTGGAGGGGTTGGACATATTGTTAGAAGAGATTATAATAAATGGACAGTTGAAACCTTAACACTTAAATTGTACAATGGGGGACAATGCAAATATCAAGCTCCATAAAGTAAAGGAAGTATAGAAAAACTAAACTATTGTTTAACTAAATGACAAAAGAATTGCATAATTTTTTTCTTCTTCCTTCTCCTATATTCTGATTTCTACTTTACCATATCATACTATTTACAACTTTCTTAAACACTTTATTGATCAGGTTAAAATGTACATGTTATTTTTGTTTATTTTGTGTATTTAATTATGTATGTGAATATGTGTATAATTGTATTAATTATATATTTGAATATTGTAGCTCTGATGATGACTGTAGTACAGTCGAAACTGTTAGTTTTGATATAAATAAAGAGTATTGATAAAGTGTTTAAGAAAGTTGTATATGGTATATGTAAAAGAATTGCATATGACAAATGCAGTATTCCAACCTCATAATTTATGCACACTATGTTATATTTGTACTGGTTATATACTTTTCCTCCATAATAAGCTATTAAATAGTTAAGAATGCTTTACACAATAGCAACTTTCTTAATGCAATACCACCAGCTAGTGAAGTCATAGTAATCAATGGATTCTAGAAGTTTGGTACATTATGATCCCTATCTAGTGCTTACTCATCCAATTCCCAGATTAGTATTAGGTTTATGACTTTTATCATTGAGAATATATTAATATTAATTAACATATGGAATGGCTGAAGAATTCTTAGTCCCAGATAGTTTGGATAGCTGGGTTTGAAGATAATAAGGTGTCTGAAAATTTCAGACTGCTACTTAAAAGTTAACTATCAGATAAGTGGTGGCTTTGAGTTGGTATTTTGGAACTGGTGTCTGAAATATCCTAGCATCTCATTGAGGATTGCCAAAGTAAAGAACCAGTCTGAGGATAGGGATAATTTCTAGATGGAGATTTTTTATGTGCTTTTTTTGGTGGCATTTCTATAAAGCTTGTTAGAACTTGCATGCTCTTTAGTTTTCATAATTACAAGCTTATTAAATTAAATCATGGGATATATGTCTTATTTTTAGCTATTAAAATAGCTTTTGCTTTTTAAGTCTCATGTGATGTTATATTGCTAAGACTATTACTATATGGTCATGTGATATGTCTTATTTTTAGCGATTAAAGTAGCTTTTGCTTTTTAAGTCTCATGTGATGTTATATTGCTAAGACTAATACTATATGGTACTGCTGAAGGATTCTCAGCCCCAATAGCTATTCAAGTTCAATAGCTGAGTTTGAAGACATCTAGGTGTCTGAAAATTTCAGATTGTCTATTTAAAAGTTAACTATCAGATTCTTTGAGTTGATATTTTGGATCTGGTGTCTTAAATATCCTACCATCTCACTGAAGAATGTCAATAGCATGAAACTGGTCTCAGGATAGGGATAATTTCTAGATGGAGATTTTCTAAGTGCTTTCTATTGGCAACATTTATCTATAAAGCTTGTTAGAACTTGCATGCTCTTTAGTTTTTATAATTACAAGCTTATTAAATTAAGTCATGTGATATATGATTTATTTGTAGCTACTATAATAGGACTATATATTTGTAAAATAATAATATGCATTTTAATTTTATTAATTCATGTAATAATGTACTTAAAAAATATTTTAAATATATTCCTTCATAATATTAAAAGATTTGATTTTATAAATTATCACTATAAAATGTTAAAACTTCCAAATATTGTCTAACAACTTATTATTTTGTAGCAACTTTGGTAAACTGTCCCACAAAAGTCAAAATAAGGGAGAATTTTGAATCAAGATAATGAGCTCATTGATCATGTGATGCTAATCTATAAATAGAACCATGTGTTAAGAATTGTTTAGACTTTCTTATTATTTAAATGAAATTTTAAATATAGTCTGCCAATACTGTCAGGCTCGACAATCCCAAAATATTGCATTGTCATCAAAACCCAACATGTGCATAAAATTTGAAAAAAATCTATTCAGTAGAAGTGCATTAAAAATTTATTACAAGATTTGACCCAAACAAACCATAGTTTTGAGTTAAATAACATCATTTAAAAACAAAATATCTTAAAAATTAAAAGTTCCAAGATTGCAAAACAACCTATTATTCTTTGAAATTAACAAATTTAAATAAAGTAGATGAAAGATTAGAGATATTATTGAAAAACAATCTATGCAGACAAGTGGTTTAATTTTTTAATTTTGGAAAACATGTTTTTTGGCCAGCAACACTATAAAAAGCAGTTTTATCATGATATTTGTTATAATTCTTTATTTACTTTGTATTTAAGCCAATAAACATCACATGATCACCATTTCTTATTCTTGCTTATAACTGTTATTAAAACAGGCAATACATATAGAGTTTTACTTTGTATTTATTGTAGTCAAAGTCCTTATGAGTCATATATTCTGTTTATATGTTTGAAGCATATATCAACTTTGGTCTAATAGAAGGTTAGTACATTGTGATCCTTATCTAATGCTTACTCATTCAATATCCCCAAATAAGTGTCTAGCTTATGACTTTTATCATTGAGAAGTTTTGGATCTGAGAGATCTGTGAATCTAATGCATTCCACAAGTAGCTATATCTTATCCTTTTTTAGATAATAACTATGAGCTCAAACTAAAAGCACAATAATGTTTTTAATCCAAACTAATTCATTTATATAATCATATAGATCTGAACCTAGTTCAATATCTATATATTTTGGTGTCTTTGGTTTTTAACACACCATAATAACCATAGTCATCATCATTTTTTGGCTAGAATTGGTATTAATCTTTATATCACATGACCACTGTTCTTATGTTTACACAATTTGTTAAGAAGCAATTTTCTTCTTACAATATTGCTATCTAGTGCAAACCATAGTAATCAATTGATGCTGTTGGTGAGATGCATTCAATCCAAAGATATGCCTGCAGTGTTCTCATGTCTCCACACTGATGAAAGCCATAAGATAGAAACCATTAAGGAGATATTGGATTGGTAGGTATTAGATAGATATTTTGATATATTAGCCTTCTATAATCCATTGATTGCTACAATCTGAAATAGGTGGCAATATTGTATGTATAAAGTTACTACTGTGTTAATAAATTATGTAAGCATAAGAAGTGATGGTTACAAGATGTTATATTGATTTAATACCAATCCTAGCTAAAGTATGATGGAGACTATGATTATAAAAAAACCAAAGATAACAAAACATATAGATACTGAACTGGATTCAGATTTGTATGATTATATAAGTTTATTATCTTGGATTGAAATCTTATTATGATTTTAGTTTGAGTCATAATATTACCATTAACTAAAAAGATAAAAGTTGGGTTCTGGAAGCTGCATCGAATTTAAAGATCCAAGTGCTTTACTCCCAGATCTGAGGCTCCTCACGGATGACAGCCATCAACTAAAAATTTAGTCTGGAGATATTAGATGATCAGGCATTAGATGGGATTTGGATATAGAAATCTAGCATCGAGTGATTACTTTGGCTTTCACTAGGTAACTATACTGTATGGAGAGCATTGCTACTGTATTAACAGATTGTGTAAGTATAAGAAGTAGTGATTACATGATGTTATAGAAGTTTAAGCATGGTTTAGCATATGAAGTCATCATTTTCAATGTTTGTGCTTTATACTAGTTAGAACCCAGAAATAATAACAGAAAAAATTTACAAAATTGCAGAGAGGTTAGTATAAGATTTATAGGATAGACCTTCACTTGGGAAATTACTACCTGTAACTGAATAACAATTTTTTCCAATGTTAAATACAAAGCTATATTAAGCAGATTATTTTTCTTGCTAATCATTTATGAATATGAAATATATCTTGAAAAGTTACCAATAGTATGAAAAATGTTATTAAAGATTACATATAAACAAGAGTTCATGGTTTGATCATTAACAGTTTGGATCATATTTCAAAGGTAGGTATGTAAGTTATATTATTCATAACTCATCTTATATTGTAACTAAGTAGGTTTACTCAGCTATTTTTCAATAATTACATATGTCCCAGTTTATTACATGTATAAGTAGATAGATAGCTCAATATTTTATTCCAATAGTAAAATGACATGAACAAATAAATGCATTAATATTTGATATTAACAATTCCAGTGTACAGTAATTTTACAGAAGCCATGCAAAGTTTTTTGGATCATTATAAATGAACATAAGAATATAGTAACCCTGCTGCATTTTATATAAAAATAACTGATCACTTGTGTAAGACTAAACTGGCATAAGAACACATACAATCTGGTAATTAAAAAGAGGATAATTTCAACCTTACATATCTATTTGCATTTTGAGGATAGGGACCAATCAAGAGGGAAGGGGGGCACAATTTGGTGCCTCATGGCCAGAATAAAGGGTATGCTTATGGTGATTTTCTTTAGGGGGCTCTTCTTGACCAATGCTTGATGGGAATGTCCAATAAATGACTGCTTCAACTACTATTGGCTGATCTTGATTTTACATACCAGGATGTAATTCAAAAAGTCTGACTTATTAAAATAGTTTAAAACATAAAAAATTCAAAAAAGCCCTCATGCCACTATTTGCAAGATTGCCAGTCTTTTCATCTCTACGCTCTTCAAAATAAAAAATTTCTATCGCGGGGAGAAAGTTTGTTAGAATGACATTTTCTTCTATCGCGGGGAGAAAGTTTGTTAGAATGACATTTTCTTGTAGTTATATATTTCCAGCATTTAGAATTAATTCTTAAATGTCTTTACAAAAATTCAAACTTCAATTATCAATAATGAAATACAGGGAAATACCTAACGTTTTCAATGGTATATATGTGTATGAGGATTTTTGTAAACTTAAATTGCACATTCCCCTATAATCTTTATGGCTTATCAATCAATCACTAGTATTCTGTTCCATAGACAGATCCAGGGAGTAGTCACATCACTAATTCACCCATTTTTTTCATCCCATTCTCTTCATTGCTCAGCTTTTCAATACTCCCATCTCTTATATCATCCAACAATGTCAATCTTTTTGAATCCTTTCTTCTTACCTCCAGTCACCATTATCTCCAAAACATCTTTCATTAAACTATACTTTCTTCTTAATATATGTCCAATCCAGTTTCTTTTACTGATTTCCTCAATTTTCTCTTTTCATCTACTCTTTTCAAAACTTCATCACTTATTACTTTATTCATCCAACTGACTTTTTTCATTCTTCTCCATTTCCACATCTCAAAGGTTTCCAATCTGTTCCTAATTTTATTGCTCATTGTCCACGTTTCTCAACCACACAATAATACACTCCATGCATAGCATTTAATTAATCTTTTTCTTAATTCTCTCTTAAAAGGTCCCCAAAATATTTTTTTTTAATAAATGCCTCCTTTTCCAATGCTATTCTTCTTTTAACTTCATCTTCACTTCTTCCATCCTCATTCAACTAACTACTCAAAATCTAAATCTCTTTACCTGTTTAACTATATTCTTACGAATTTCAATTTGCAGTTTTTTTGCATTTCTTCCTATCCATAAAGTCTTTTCACTATTAATCTTCATTGCATACATCTTTCTTCCAATTTAATCCACATATTCTGAAGACACTTTTCATCCTTAGCTATAAAAGTCATATCATCTGCAAATCTTATAATTCTACCTCCAACATTTGTTCCTCCACAGTGTAATTATTTAGCATGTTTTCTAAATTATTTAAATATTAAAAAGAACAGATGACACACTGCATCCTTGCCTAACTCCTCTTTCTATTTCACTTCATAGTATCATTATTCCTCAATCTAATTCTTATTGTTTGTTCAGTATACATATTTCAAATCAATCTTCTCTCTTTCCAAAATACTCCCTTAGTCTTTAAGATGGTCATGAGATTATGATAAATATGTTTTAGGAAGCTAACAACTCACAAAAGTTAAAATATGCTACTTTTTGATTTTCTTCAGTTTTAAATATCATCATATTTATTTCAAAGTGCATGCCTATAGTTGATATTTCAAAAGACATATCTAGAGCCAGACATTGATGTTGTAAAATAGAATATAGATATGCAAATATTTCACTAAAAACAGCTCTAACATATATCCAAGACATTATGGAAAACACCCATTTCACTTTTCTAGAATAAATTTGCAAGAGTAAATCAACAATTTAGTCCATCCAGCCTCTGGATTTTATAAGGCATGATTTTTCTACAATCTGTAATTTATATTAAATTCAGATTAAACCAATAAAACATGACATTTTTAAATTTTTTTTTTTTATTTTTTTTTTGGGAGTTTGAATCAACGAATTATAACAGGCAAAACTCTCCATACAGTAGTGCCACTCAGTGCAAGCCAGAGTAATCAATGGATGCCAGAAGGCTTACGCATAAAATCCCTATGTAATGCCTACATATTCAATATCCCCAGACTCGTTTCTGGCTTGTGGCCTTTGTCAGTGAGAAGCCTTGGATCTGAGAGCACTGCATCCATTGATTATCATGGCTGACACTGAGTCGCACTACTGTATGGAGAGTTTACCTGTTTTAATAGCAGTTATGAGGAAATGGTGATCATGTGATGTCTATGAATTATAGTGTCAAAAATGATTTATATGTGGTGTCATAAAAAAGTAAATGGGCATGTTGCTCTTGTAAGGTATGGTCTATTTAATCAATAGACCCAGGGAAGTAGTCGTTTCATTTGTCTTACATATATGAGTGCTAAGCAGATGCCAATTGTGATAGTACTTATTGACAAGAATATGTCACTGCTTTTCATCCTGTTAATATATTTTAGCATCCCAAAGTCCCGTTCATCATTAAGATGCTCCTACACATGTATCAAAAATTATGATTACTGATTATTAATTTCTTAAATTTTTATGCAATTATTTTTAATATTTGCTGTTATGATTAAAGATTTGATATTTAAAACTGTTATGATTTAATACTTAATCAAGTTATGTATTTTTGTTTTGAAGAAATGGGTTATGAGAAAATGACTATCAATTATTAACAATGGATGAAAAATGTTTACAACTTTGAAACCTGATAGTTGGTTTGATTTATTTACATTATAAAGTAATTCACATTTGATTATTAAGTAAAAAGTACTTGGTAGTATGTTTAAATGTGTATATAAATTGAGCCAAATTGTTTCATATCACACAAAACCATGAATGTGTAACCCTGTGTTCATATCAAGTTAATTATATAATTAGTAAAATAACAGTTGGAATGACTCAAATCAGTTATTTAATTTAAATTTAAAAATGTGATATGTTGGTATATTTCCATCATTTATCAATAAATGTTGTCTGTCTAAAAAATTCTAAACTTTATTAAAACTTTTCAAATACAAACAATTAGTAGTAAAACACACAGACAACACAGGTTAGTAGATTACACGTTTCGTGGTATTATTCTCCACTCTTCTTCAGAAGTTTCTGGACTTTTAAATTCTTAAATATTGAATTTTAAAGCAATGTTGTAGCCAATTCAGCTCTCTGATACAAATGAATTTTTTGATTTTAGCAAAAATCTAAATTTTTTATGTAATAAAGCTATTTTTGTCTAAATAAAGATGTGTATTTTAATGCACATGTATTTATAAAAGTTATATTCAGAATTTTGTATTCAAAGGACTAAGAAATTTAATTAAAAATTACTTTTGAAACTACTTTGTTTTAATGAATGTAAGATAAGCAACAATAACTATAGCAGTTATAATCTTCTTTCTACTAATTAAAAAGAAAAAATAATTATCAATAATTAATCCTGCATTCCAATCCATATATATATATATATTTTAGTATGATTATGAATATTGGAATGAGCTTAACTAAAAAAATAGTCAGAAGACAATTGCGAACTATCTCCATGTTGGTCAAGTTTGTGGGTTCCCAAAGTAGCAAGCATATTGTGGTGGGCCATGGAATAATGTGGCTAGCAGATACTACTTGCTGAACCTGAATTTGGAAATTATAAAACTAAATAAATTGAAAGCCATTAGCATGTCTGTCTACTTGGTTAATCAAGACAAATCTATAAAGCAGTTTATTATGCATA
>JAQFVV010013756.1:0-77046 GCA_028023455.1 Epiperipatus broadwayi
TATATATATATATATCCATTAGAAACCAATCAGTCACCACCTAAACATTCACAATATAGATAGTAATTAATATTTCTCACTATTGTCAAGGCAACCTCTCACCTTTTAATAGCAAGAGTGGAAATCCATTCTTAAAGTGTCCATATATTTTCAATGGACCATGAGTAAGAGTGGATTTCCACTCTTTCTATTAAAAGGTGAGACATTGCCTTGACAACAGTGAGAAATATTGATTACTCTCTATATTGTGAATGTTTAGGTGGTGACTGTTTGGTTTCTAATGGTTTCATATTTATCCCATTTAGTTTTAAGCATTATTTCACTTATATATAAATAGAAAAAAAATAATGGTAAATACAATATTATAGTCTAAATTCCTTTGTAGCACTTTTGATTATGTGGTAATTCTCGTCATCTTTAACTGAATTTCGAATTTTTAAGCTTAATGTTACGTATATTTCCATAAGCTGTGTATGCCGTATTTGTGGCTTGCCTATTAATAACATCCTTCTTATATTTATCAACTAATATTGCCTCTTTAATTTTTCTCTTTTTATGATTTCTTTTTTTTCCATTAATATTTTTATTTCATTACTATAAATAAAAATATTAATGGAAGAAAGAAATAATAAAAAGAGGAAAATTAAAGAGGCAATATTAATTGATAAATATAAATATGATGTTATTAATATGGCCATGCACAGCTTATGGAAATATATGTAACATTAAGTTTAAAATTTGAAATTCAGTTAAAGCTGGTGAGGATTACCACGTAATCGAAAGCACTACAAAGCAATATAGACTATAATATTGTATTTACCGTTAATTTTTTTCTATTTATATATATATATTTTATAACGAGTATTGTATTATATATATATAACATTCATTATAATCAAATAATATAAAACTTGTTATGATTAAATATACTAAAACAAACTTAATCTGGGTTAATACAATAGAATAAAGTCCAAGCAGATTTTTTTTAAAAAAAATTATAAAGCAGTTTTATAGCTTTAATTCAATTTCTTCACATAGGCAAAAATTAATCAATCCTATTTGTAAATGTGTTTAAAAATCTCCTGTTTTGAGTAAACATTATTTTTTCCATTTTATTTGTAGATTAGTTTAAAAATATTGTATCAGATTCCAGACATTTGGGAGAGGGTAGATTTCAGCACCCATGACTTTTTCGTCTGTTCTACTCAGTCAGCATAATCAAGGTTTAGTGTAACTGGAATAAAGTGAGAACTCTGCTTCCTTGTTTCAAAACAAACTGCTTATTTCATTTTTACTTCATGTTTTATAATACCTTTGGATCTTGTTTTACACAGATTTAATATTCTTGTTGTTAACATCATTAATGATGTTATTTTGACGTATTTTATGGAAGATATAACAAAATGACCTAAGAATTAATTATAATAATTAAAAAGGACTAAGCCTGTTTTTGACTTTCAAATCAAAACAGGCTTAGTCCTTTTAAATTATTGAAAATTAATTCTTATTTCATTTTGTTTATCTTCCATACATTTTTTCAAAAAAGATAAAAAGTGTTTTAACATAATTTATATTTAAATACAAGTGTATTGTCTATACTGAACTTAATGTAATTAGAGGGGGTTTGAACTCATATTTTTAGCATTCATTGTATCATATGGAATGGATAGATGCAGCGAGCTTGAATGTCTGAATTCAAATTCCTTCTGTAAACATAATTTATATGTTTTATCAATATCTCTTAAATTTTAAGTATTTTCAATAAAATCTATTACATTACTTAATATTATTTTAGAATATGACATTTAATAATTTTAACATTTCAATATATGTATTATTGCTAGTTTGTTTCAACTTACAATCATGTAGAAGAACCCTCATGTCTTCTTTATTTCGAATTTCAAATCTTTTAAACAAACAAAATTCATCCCAAAATGATTTTACTTCTGTTATCTTTTGTCTTGCTCACCTGGCTATCAACTTCTAGCAATATAAAAATTTTACATCCTGTTTAGTTTGTAAAAGAATGTATTGTTTCCTAATTATTCAAAAATTTTCAGTACATTATTATATAAAATAAAAATTATTGTATTGACTTATTTGTACCTTGCTAAATTTTAGGACACTAAGAATACATGGCCACCAACATCAACTTGTCAATCAGACTTTTTCTTCATATTACTTGTACACTTATTTAAGTCCTCTTCATTATTTATAACCTCTTATATAACAGGCATTAGTGTTGTTATTAAAATTGGTCCAAACTTTTAATAATGAAGACATAAGAGAGAGAAACTGATGATAGCATGAAAAATCCAGTTCATATAATTAAGCACCATATTTATTTGTTTTGTATGTTTATGATAATTCCTGGTATCCAATTAATTCTTTAAGTATTGATTGAGCTCATTCATATCTCTTTTACACAGATTTGATTGAAGGTTATCAACTAATATTAATATGTATTTAATAATATATTATTCTAAACACATTTTTATTGGGATGATGTTAATGGAGTACCAGGCCAGTTAAAATAGTTTTGAGATTCCCATAGTATTAATTTATTATAATATAATGAATTCTGATACAAGTTTTAGCATGTATTTTTGATGTGATATACAGTGGCAAATTTGGATAACACATCATATAAAACTACCAGTTATCTGAACTGTCTAAATGTTGGAGGACTTCAATAGTAATCAATAGTTAAAACTTTATAATTGAATAAAGTATTCAATCATAGCCTTTGTCGATAGGGTTTACATTCTAAAAAAGTTTACAGGATTGTTATACAATCAATATCTGCATTCACATCCAAAGCAAATGAAACAAACGATGCAAAAGAAGTTCCATATTCACAGACCATGATGACCATATAGACAATGTATATACATAAAAAATTACTTCTGATTTTTGATGTTATTATTACTTTCCTTAGTTTTTTTTTTTAATTAATATGTAGCACTACATTATTTACAGTTTTATACAATGATACATTTATTATTTAATTTTATATTGTAATGGATGGCATAATGATAAATGCTTATCGAAAATGTGAAATAATGTTGTAATATTGGAGATCATCATCCTGCAGTTGATCCAGAAATAAATGATACTTCTGGTCTAAGATATAAAATAAAGTTTGATATTCATGCTCCTGTAGTAGAACCATATCTTTTAAAACTTCCTCTATTGACTCATGCACAGTTAATGACATAGATGTATGTGCTGAGGAGACATTTTAACTGGGTAATGATTTAGACAGCAACTACTAAATTTTATTTTCCCAAGCAATAGTTTACATTATATTAAACTTTTTGCAAGAATAAGTTCTATCTGATAAGATTATCCTTATTCAAAGAACATTATATTTACAAACTCCAAGTATTTGTGGTTAATAATAAGAATCATTTCAGAAATGGGTAAAAAGTTTTAAATTTTTGGAATACCCCATCTATCATGTTTTTCTAACTCAGTTACTCGATAATGAATCTCAGATTCTTTTAGCTTACATCTAATGAACTATGAAACATGCTGTTGCTGAATATGAATAATTTCAAAGAAAATGTCCACCATTACCTGTTTTGATATACTAGATCCAGAGTAAAATCAATTTATTCCAATATAATTTGATTTGGAGACTTCGTTTTGATAGTAGAAAATTATTGTTCCTGTTTATTGGACCAATATTCTCAACAGTCAGTACTAAATAATTGGTGAATCGATTCAATATGTTGCAAAATTTTATATAAAATTCATGGCAAAAATTACATAGTTCTGAAAAATAATGTAACTATTTCCTACATGCTGCTGTTGAAACAATCTTGGACTGATTTTATTAGCATGAGAATGTATTGTTTCTTGTTTTACCAAATGCAACAAAAATGAATTCATGAATTAGTAACTATACTCACTTTTCATGCTGATATTCTTTTTTTTTTCAAGTGTCATTACGTTGGCTGGGAAGTGAACCTGCTAGCAAGGGACAACTGCTTGTAAAGCAGCTGTGCTGATCTCTCAACCACCAATGCTTGACATGTTGATATTTTTCATATATGAATGTTCCATAAACTCTTTAAAAGATGAACATCCTGCTTGATATTTCAGGGGGCAACCATTACATCATTGATGTGAAAGACTATTATTCTCTTTACTTTCTGTGACAGTAGAATTCATGCCTGAGATATGTGCAAGCCATCTACTTTCTTTCTTGGAAGTGGAGGAATATCCACCATTGGCTGGAAATCAGATCACAGCTTGAGAAAGATTGATTTGACTTTAAATTGTATTTAAAGATCATCAATGTGGTGAGACAAATCTCTCACTGGCACAGTGATGACAATGACATTTAATTTTATTGCACTGAGACACAACCACCCTGTCTCATTTTTTTTTACATTAACAATAAGATTCGTATAGGGTGGTGTTTACTTCTCTATAACTCCCCATTTAATCATCTGTTCAATTTGTGCTTTATTTCTCTTCTTTATATTAGTGTGGTGTGAATATGATTTACTTTGAAACTGTTTTATTCATATTCTAAGAATATGTCTACTTATAACACCTGATTGGTTTTAAAACAAAAATCTACACATGTCTTTAAAATGTTCTTTGTTTTTCTATAATATGTTAAAAACCACAGATATGACTATTTTAACTTACTTTCAATGACTATTTTTTTGGGATTTTAATGCACTTTAATAACACTCTCAGTAACATTACTAAATTCTGTTTTCCCAATTTTATACCTCAATTTATTTATCTTTATATTCTAAGGTGCATCGTACTGAGATGAAAAGTCCAATCCCAGAATAGACTCCTTTATCAAACTAGCCATAATCAAAATATGTGTTCTGTAGATAATTTTTTAATTTATAGGCTTATCCATATTTGTCTGGGTTTCAGTTTAGTACATTTTACATTGAGTAAACTACTATGTGTATGGATCAATACTAGAGTAAAGATTTTCATATCATCCTCTTTATAATATACACCTAGCTGCCAACAAATGTATTTCTCCTATCTTCCTTATCAATATTGGACAGACTTTATTGACTTGAAATGAAAATTTCTTATTATCATCAAAGATTATATTAAATAGATAATATTCTCATGATTCTTTGACATATTCAATGTTTGTAATTTATCTGACAAATACTGAGAGGAGGAATAGCCAATCAAATTTCTCATTAGTTTCCCTGCACTTGATTGACCATACTTGCAAAATTGTTTTACTAGAGTTTTAATCTGATGTTTACCTAATGTTTTCTTTCTCCATGACTTCTAAATATAAGGTTAATCACAAACGGGGAGTGTTTTTTTACAATTCTTTTAAAAGCTGCATAATTTATATGTCCAGGTGTGAGACTAAATGTCTATTGGTCAGCTCTTTTGAAATTTACAAAACAAATACATATACGATGACACTCATTATGATTCTTTTTACCTAGATAAATTATTTTCATTTATATGACACATAGAAGATCTGATATCCTTTTAATAATTAACCAGTTGTTAAACAGTGTGTGTTTAAAAGTTTTCAGGTAAATTATGTCTTACAATGTAAATAATATGGTTTCTGACAAAGAAAAAAACTGAGTTTAATAAGAGTTGTAACAAGATTTCCCTGGTGATTTCCTTATATCAGTCTTGTTTTACCTGCCACAGCATATATTATAACACTCCTCACTCCAAACATTTTTAATTATTAGCTCTTCATATTGATTGTAGATATAAAAGATGGTGATATCTTGAGTTCCACCAAACTTTGGCTGCACCACTTAAATAATTTATAACTATGAGAATATTTTCATTATTTGTTTGACTATGAAATGCAAATAGTTCAGCAAGTTTTATTCCAATAGTTGAGTGTATTTTTGCACAGCAGCTCTTTGAAGGTGTTCAATCTTACTAGCTTGGATGAAGAACTACTGTCTGCCTTTGTTGATGTTTGTTTTAATAATTAACTATTCATCTTTCTTCTTGAAATCTAATGACTTGTTATTTATATGGGATTGACTTTCATCTCTGTATTTATTATAAGTAATAGTATTCTCAGGGCCATTCTCTATCCCAACATTCATTTTCGATCCTTTTCTTCAAAGTTAAAGATAATGTATTCATGTGCTATTCTAACTTTCTGTTCTTTTATTAAATCTCTGATCATGCCAGTCTTGCATTTACTAATTCATGCATCCAGATTGTCTCATATCACTTCATTGTAATGTTTTACATAACTTGTAATTTTGGCTTGTGCTGATGTATTTGATTCATAATCCATTACTCCTATAATGCTTTATGTTCTTGCTACATAATGTCATTCATGTTACAGTTGTAAGGAGTGGAATAGTTGAATATATGCATTAATAAGGAAAGTAGTTAGGGAGATGGATAACTAGTAAGGAGAGTAAAAATAGTTGAAAAATATATAGAAGTAAATGAAACCTTGTGTGTGAGTTAATTTATGATATTAGTAAAGAAAGTAGTTTAAGGCACAAACAGGAGTTTTAGTAATAAAGAAATATACATGTAAATGAAAAAAATATGGATTATTTAGTATGCAAGTTATGTAAGGAAGGCATAAAAAATATTAGGCATCTGTTAATTCAATGTAAATACTTGGAAGCAGAAAGGGTACAAATAATGAAGTTAGGGAAGAATAAATATGAACATGGTGATTGTATAGAAAGTGGGTTATTGTTTTTTTATGCTGGGT
Source organism: Epiperipatus broadwayi (assembly GCA_028023455.1). Lineage (NCBI taxonomy): Eukaryota > Metazoa > Onychophora > Udeonychophora > Euonychophora > Peripatidae > Epiperipatus > Epiperipatus broadwayi. The sequence goes on from JAQFVV010013756.1 coordinate 6,716, forward strand.
TTAGGAAAAGATAAGGGAAATTTAGATATGAAGGCCATGGAGTTGATAAAAATTATGTATTGGAAATGGGATGGAACAGATTACGGAAAAAACTTAGAGTGGGGAATAGAAAGGGAAGGTAAAGTGGCTAACAAGTTTCTCTGGCAATAGTTGCTGAGAGATTCCTGACTCCACATAAGGAGAAGTCACAGTGTATTACATCACATGAGAAATTTGTTTAACATAATCAAAAGTTTATGATGATGATGATTTGACAAGGAGAACAAAAGCTCGATAATATTGTTCTGACAATTGATGAAATAAAATCAGGACAAATGTTGGCTAATATAATTTTAAAATTTATTAAAATTAATATAAAAAAATTTGTAAGTACAGAGATGTATATATAAAATAAACACTGTTTTATTAAATTTTATCAGGCATATACAAACAAAAATAAAAAGTCAAACTCTCCAGCAGACAGGAAAATTTTCTAATAGAGTTTTAAAAAGGAGGGAATAATTTTCTTTCAGCTGAAGATTTATGATGCAACTCTGGTTTCCTTATTCAAAGGTTCTAAAACAAATAGGAAATTAAAGATTCTTACATAAATCAACAAAACCAGCACAGATGAACAATCATTAGATTATTGATTAGGGTCATCATATTGTCAACAGAACTACTACATGACCAACTATGTTGAAGATTACCACAGTTTATTGCAATGCAAGAAAACAAATATAGTATGTAAATATTATAGAGTATGAATTTTAGAATGGGAAAAAACTTAAATCTCCAATTTAACATAAATAGAAAATGTAGAAAATACTCCAGCATAGATTATTTACAATTGAGAAAACATTAAATATCTGATTTAAGGAAAACTGACATACATAACTGGTAAATCACCAACCAAACAATTTGCCAAAATTAAACAGCTAGATAATAATTAAAAGTCTCAATATGAGACCAGTAAGTATAAGAAAATTATTTATGTCTGCCCAAGCCTTTATTGATAAAGTGAAATAATTATAAATAAAATAGCTTTATGGAATAAACTCTCAGAACATACACTGACAAATAAATTTAAAGCAAACATGGAATCTTAAAATTAAGATTCCAATACACACAATAAATGTGATAAGAAAATACATGGAATAAATGCCAAAAATATTTACATTTAATAGGTGAAATATATAAAAATAGATTACTTTTTAAGACTAAGCTGAGATTTCAAAAGCCTGATCCGAATAAAAAAACAGGTTACCCCAGGTATAAATTTAAGACTGAAGAGATCTCCTAACATGGCACATAAAGTTTCATTCTATTGAAGAATTCCAGCAAAGACTTTCCACTTTCAGTTCAGGAGGCAAGAGGCAATGTTAGGTATCAGTCCTTGTTTAAGCTCTTACAACATGATCTTTCAGGGATGATTTGGGATATAAGAATCATCTTTAAGTTGGTTTACCACAGCATGATGTTGAGGCAATTCTTCCTAGTGTATTGGTTTTGTATTCTGCAGAAAATATCCTAATTAATGATTAGATAATCATAAGATGAGTTTGGCAGAATCATCTAGACAGCAAGGTGATATTCTCAACAGCTGAAGAATAATTAGTCCAAAATATTAGGTCTATTTATATGAGCTCTTATTTTTCCTTAACATTTTAATTAGTAGTTATCGACTAGAGTAAATATTTATCTCAGACTTCATCTTAACTAAAGATCCTGGCCACAGTTATACTTTTTCATAATTATTTTTTTTTAAAAAAATGTAAAAACAAGTCTCAGCTTTAGTTAAATTAAATTAGAATAAATTATATTTAAAATAAACAGGAATGTCATTACAACCTTTCAAAATTAAAAGCGTTCTCAAAAAAAAAACAACAACAACTTATAATTAGAACACGTTTAGAAATGAATTTTAAAAAGCTGTCAAAAGAAAATAGATTTTAAAACTTATTGCAAAAAAAAAAAAAAAAAAATCAGAATATTTTAAAATAAGGAAGTATGTGCGTTATTGCACATACTCTTATATACAAAATTTTTAATTAGTATTCTTTTAAAACTTTATTAAAACAAAAGTTGTTTTTATTTTTGTGATGAAACTTTTGAATCATATAAAATACCTTTTTTTATATTGGTATGTTTATTTATTCACAAAAACAAATCAAATAATAAATAAACCTACAGAGTACTACACATATATAAATAAAAACTTGAAATATATATATATATATTGAATGCATGAATGTTCTGATAAACTAACATACTATTATATTCCTAATATGTATATATTTTTTTAATAGTTTGATTTGTTGTCTTCATGAAAATGTTTTAAAAACTATTGGCCTTTTACTTGTTGTACAATGACTGAACAATCTCTTAACTATATATATATATATTGCAATTTTAATGGCACTATTATTCAAAGTGAAGAAGAATTTCCTATTTACTACCAAATCCGAGATGTGAAAAAAGGTTTTTCCTTTATGCCTTGGTTTCTGAGTCCTTTACTTGCGATATTAGATTTTATGAGTAATTTCCTTTTCTATGATTGTTTTTTCGAAAATGAAGATCCAATATACAATGAAAATATTATTGAATTTTTATTCTTTTACTGAAATTTTCGGAGAAATTATTTTTATCAGCAACAAGTTTTATACAAGTTTTCCTGAAAACTTTTACATTGTATACTATATGGCAAACTTCCGGATAAAGTTTTCTCTTATTTGTATGTTTATTCTAATGATGACATTCTTTTGGATTACTTTACACCGCTTTATTTCTGTACGTTATCCACGTAAATTAAAAGTATTCTTAACAGTCACAAATATAATCATTTGCATCTTTTTAACCATCACATTATCTGGTGTAAATTCAATGTGTGATATTTTGCAAGCATGCGATACGATATATCTCAACAAAACTATTATTGTTTTAAGATTTCGAAATAAATGTTAGACTTTTACTTCATTTAAATTTTTAATTTGTTATGATCTACTGATATGCATTGTTTGGTTAATATTAGTAATATATATGAATGTAAAAATTATTAAAGGATTTGGCAATTTTCTAGACGTCTTGAACAATCATCGTTAACTGTTAATATTAATATCTTGAGGGAACAGCAAATGCTGCTGTTCTTCTTAATGCAATCGTGGTTATTTTTGTTATTACTGCATGTCCATTACTCATTACATTTCTGCTTTACATTATCAATCCGAGCCCAGTGAATTCAAACCTTCTCCTTCAGTTTTACACCTTCCTTTATTGGAATCTGAATGTTACATTTTATATTTTCTTTCTGGTAAATGCAGAATTTCGGAAAACATTTTTAGAATTGTTTAGAAAAAACAATGCAATTGCTCCCGAAGGTTGAATAATGGGTAGTAAATATTTTAAAATTGCTCGTGTACTGAATATTAAAAAGATGTTTATCAAATTTATACCAGAGACTGTTGTAAATTATTTAATAATAGTATATATATATATTGTAAATTATTTAATATATATATATGTTCATACGAATGTTTTCACGGGTTGCAAATATAAAAAAAAACATATTTTACACGTTCATCCGCGTAAGCCTAGAATTTAAAATAAACCCAATGTTTCGACTTGATAACAAGAGCCCTCAATTAGGAAATGAAATATATATAACTGTAAAGGTACTTTAATACTGTTTTAATAAAAATAGTGTAGAGCCACTGAAACTCCACAACTAAAAATATATGTATATAAAATTGAAAAAAATTGAAAAATTAATAATAAATAAAAACTCAGGAAAATACTCTAGAATCAGCACCTTTGAAACCCTTGGTTTGGCTGACATATATAGATAACCCATTTGTTATCTGGCAACATGATAAAAATAAATTGGAAGAACTTTTGTCACATTTAAATAAAAACCATCCTAATATTACATTTACAATGGAAATAGAATCTTATGGAAAACTTCCCTTTCTTGATGATCTTGTCACCACGAAACAAAATATTTTTTTAATCATTCACAATTTTCGTAAAAGCTTCACATGCAGATAGGTACCTCCAATTTTCATTTCATCATCATCGAGTCCAGATATTTCTAAGGCCAAAACACCACCTACGAGAGAAATAAACTTTTCAGATAAATGATATCTAAAAGAATAAATACATCCTATAAGTAATGTATTGTTAGCAAGTGGAATGGAGTCTTATTTCAAGCTAAAAATAGAAATAAAAAACAAAAAAATAATCAACTATTAGGGCTTATATGCCTGATATAAAAGGAATTACCGAATGTATCAGACAGATTCTAAAATGCTATGACATAAAAACAATATATGCTCTTTATCAAAAAATGCGTCATTTTCTAACCAAGCATAAAGACTAATCTCTCTTGAGACTCATGGGGTTTATTAAATTTTATGTGATGTTTGTGACTCTTCTTATGTAGGAATGAACAATAATCACATCAGTGCTGGAAAGAATTAAAATTCTAATGCAGTGAAACAACATTCATAATCCTCAGCATTCTCGTTCCATGCTATGAATTCATATCACAATATTGGTTTTTCTAAGGCTAGTATGCTATCCAGATGTGAACCCAACAGAACTGTAAGATCAGAGAAGCTATTGAGATACCAAAATGATCAACGTGTATCCACAAAATTGATGACACGTAAACTTTCTTCTACTTGATATTTTTTTTAAAATTTCCCTGAATCTTTATTTATTGTTTTTTTTCAGTTTTTTTTTTTACTTTTTCGTTTTTATACACCTATAGTTTTAGTTATGAAGTTTTCAATGAATCCAAACTATTTTTATTAACACTGTTTGCAACAGCTATCCAATTATATAGTTTCCATTTCTTAGTTGAGGCAAGTCAAAACGTTAGAGTTTTAAATTAAAATCTTACTAGGACGAACCCGCAGAATTTGTTATATATATATATATATATTAAATTAGCAATAAAATTCACATAAATTATAGTTATTTTATTAGAAGTACTTTGGCATATATATATTTTAGTCTTTAACAACTAACATTGAATAATCAAAACGAGATTTCTCACAATTCTCTTATTTTAACATTTGATGATTGCCAATTCATTAACATTTGATGAATTTTTGAAATCAACATAGCCTCTTATATTTTACCGTTTATTGTGGCAATGTTCAATTTCCATATTTTTTTTATATTTTTATAATCAAATTTAAATCCATATTGACCAGATTTATTAGGATCAAATATAACAGATGATGAAGGTTTATTTATATCTTTTCCTGATTGTTTCTCTTTTTAAATTCTATTATATAAAATCATGTGCTCTTTTATTCTCTTTTCCAATGAACATTTAGATTCACTGCTATGTTGTAAGCCACATTTACATATCAAATTTGATTAAAAGTTGAATTTTGAATTTTAGAGTTACTAAGTGATCTATTTGTACTATTTGTTGGGAAAAAAGCAATATGACCTAATCCATTATAATTTTTTTCTAATAAATGTAACCTGCTCATTTGATATAAATGGCATTGGAATCCATTTCATTTTGAGATTATTTTTAGTTTTAGTTTTATTGTATTGTTGATTAATTTTAAGTTTTAATAATATTAGTAATAGCATTTTTTTATAATCAATTTTCAACAAATAAATTTACATTTTTTACTTTATGACTAGAATATTTACATAATTTTTAGTTTCGAAATAAGAATGACTTTAATCCAGGCAAATTATGACTTATAAATACAGGTGATTCACATGGAATTAAACCTCTAGTTTCAATTGGTTTAATTAACATAAAATAATCCAAATTGTATTCATTTTGTACAACTTGAATATCCAAGAATTTTATGAAATTATATTTTTCTTGAATTATAACCCAGTTTATATCCTTAATAAAATAAAAATAATATCAAAATGACATGGATTCCAATGCCATTTATATTGGATGAGTGGGTTACGTTTATTAGAAGAATTTATAATGGATTATGTCATCTTGCTTTTTTCTCAACAAATAATGCAAATAGATTACTTAACAACTGTAAAATTCAAAATTCAACTTTTAATTAAAATTGTATTATATATAAATTGATAAGTAAATGTGGCTTACAATATATCGATGAATCTAAACATATATTGAAGAATCAAATAAAAGAGAATTTGCTTTTATATAATAGAATTCAAAAGACAAACAATCAGGAAAAGTTGTAAATAAACCTTCATCATCTGTTATATTTGACATAATAAATCTTGTCAATATGTATTTAAATTTGATTATAAAAAAATAAAAATTATGCAAATTGAACGTTGCCACAATAAACAAAAAATAAAAGAGACTATGTTGATTTCAAAAAATTGTCAAATGTTAATGAATTGGCAATTATCAAATATTAAAATAACAGATTTGTGGGAGAAGTAAACTAAATTGCCCTATGGGTATTGTGAAAGGAAATCTTATTTTAATTATTCAATGTTACATAGTTAATAAAGACTGTAAGATGTATAGCCGAAAGTATTTCTAATAAAATAACTATAATTTATGTGAATTTTACTGTATTATATATATATTGATTTGAATATTACATATATTTTGGTAATAATACAGACATCAATCTTAATTTGTTTTATATATATATATATATATATATATTGTAATGGCCAGTTATTAATTTCTTTTGATCATGTACTGTGCCACCAGGTCACTACATACCAGAAATTTTATTTACCATGATCAAAAGTAAATGGTGATGATGATTTGCACCGTCTGAACTCAGGGAGATAGCAAGAGATCTTAACTGTTGTTCAGAAATTTGAGAAATAAAACACGCAGACAAACATCACTCCAAAATAATTTAAACTAATTTAAAATTTTATTGAATTCAATAAAACAACACAAAATAAATCCAGCACACAAAATATGAACATTTGACCCAGATTTTTACGAGTGTATTCATCCGAGAGTGTACATGATCATAGCAAATATTAAAACATTAAACACTGACAGAAAAGTTTGTTTTTTCACCTACAATTTAATAAAGGAATTAATAATATTTTCCTGCTGGTGATTTATAAAAGAACACCAATTTTAGCTTCTTAATTCAAAGATGCAAAATGGATAGAAATAGAGTGTTGTAGGAAATTAACAAAACAGCATGATACAAGCATTCTTTAGTGTACTGGAACTGGAGACGTCATTTGTCTACAGAATAGCTCATGATATACTAATTTTAAGACAATTCATGGTTAATTTCACATAGAAGACAAAAAAAGATTACGATCTTATGGAATCTAGAAAAAAAAATCAAAATCTCCAATTTCAGAAAACTAGAACCCTAAACATGATAAAATGTCAGTCAAACGATTTGTGGTCTGGACAAAATTCAAACTAAACTACTTAAATTAATTTAAGATAATACTAGAAGGACAGGTGAGTTAAATAAAATTACAAAACTCTGCCAAAGTATTTAGAGAGAATTAGAGATATTAATAAAGAGAGGCAAATTATGCATATACAATATGAACTCATAATACACTCACAGATAAATAAATTTAAAACAAATCTGGAATCTTAAAATTAAGATTCCAATATGCACTATAAATACAATAAGAAAATAGGTAAGACAATTTAAAGCATATAGAATACATATTAGTTAGGTAGCATTAAATATTAAGCTGAGATGAAGATTTAAACCCTGATTAAAATTTGGAAATGTATTACCTTGAGATAATGTAAAGTCCATTGGATTTCCTCTGACAAGACAGGCTTCATTATACTTAATTAGAATGCATCATTGGCTTCCGAGTTATTTCTTGATAGAAAAATGGAGGCAAGTACTGTATAAGTTTTAAGGCATGTTTAGCAGGAACAATTTAGTATCCAAGATTCATCTTGAGTTGGTTTATCATGACAATTTGTATGTTTGAATACAAATAGTAGTAAATTTATTCATCTTGTGAAAGCAAATGTAGGCAATAATACAAAGTCCGCTTAATGACAGGCAGCAGACTATAATATTATTGACAGCATTACAAAAAATGAGTACAGCAACTTTTCAAAAAAAATATGTCCAGACTGCCAACACAGTATAAATCTCAGAAAGCTATTCAAAATGTGTAATAATGAATAGTAGAATTATAAGAAGCTGCATCAATAACTTTCAAGCAGAATTCATTTGTTCAAGTCAAGAATAAAAATGTCTGAAATTTTTGGGTTATTTATTTCCTCTCTCTATTTTTCACACAGCCTTTCTTGTTTATAATTATAAGACTTAGCCAAGGACAAATCTCTATCTCTTGTTCAACCCTAATTAATAATTCTAATCAGTGATAATCTTATAAAAACAATACAAAATTAAATCTCCACTTTTAAAATTAAACTAAAAATGGATTGCAACTAAAATGAAAGAAACAGGAATGCAATTTAAAAGTTTGTCTGCCTTTAATTAATTTGATAAGAAAAAAACAAGCAACAAAAGAAAACTATTTTAAAAATAACATTTTTATTAAAAGTAAAAATGACACATTTTAAACTGTAACTGCACATGTGTGTTAATACACGTACAACTTTTAAATAGTTTTCTTTACTAAAGTTATCAAAACAAAAGTTGGTTTTATTTTTATGAAGTGATGTTTCAATCGAATAAACTATTTGGCTCAACTGCCGAATCACCTGATGAAAAAAAAATCCTGCGCTATTTCTTATAAACTTTTAGCATTTCCAAACTCCTCTGTAAAGTCCTGGCTGAATGTTTGTCCTATGCTGTCTGAAATAATATTTTACTAAAATATCTTTCTCAATTCTCATTATTTGGTAACATTTTTTTTATTCCATTCATTTACTAAAAGCCGAACCCTTAACCTTTTTCAGGCAGTTCTTTTTCTTTCTTAACTATTTCCATGATATAAGTTGTCTTTCTCCTCTTGTATTTTCCTGGCTTATAATCCTTTGTTTTATCCTTTTCATGCTCTATTATATTTTCTGCCTCATATATCTGAAAATCTTTAGCCCTAGGAAAACACATATCTTTAAACTATCTCACTTTATAATTTATACTATCAGCACCAGAATATGGAAATTTTTTATCTTCAACTATCTTTTTAATGTTTGAAATAAGATTGGTCTATAAATGGCTTCTATTTACACTTTAAAACCATATTGCCTAATATTATTTATGGCCTTTAACTTATAACTTTCTTTTAGATTTTTTTCTCCACCACACTGTCTATTTCTCTCCACTCTCTACTTATTTCTAATTTTATTTTCACTTTCTCTGCCTGAACACTATTCTGTTGTAATTTAATTTTCACTTTTTTCACATCTTTTTTTTTTTGCTATTTCCATTTTCTGCCTATCTTTAATCAATTCATTTTCCATAGTTTTATAGCCTCCTGATTCTTCTCTACTTTTCCCATTATATCTCTTTTCATTTCCGTCACTTCTGCTTTGAATTCACTAATTTCTTTCTTTATTGCCTGCTGGCTTTGATTAAATTCTTGCCATGTTTAACTCATTTATTTTTATCATTTCCATCATCATCATCATCATCATCTTAATATGGGTCCCATTCACTTCTTTCTCTTTTTCTACTATTTGGTGATTTTTAAAACAAACAGGGCTTTCTTCTAAGACTACCCCACCTATAAATTTCTTCCTTTACTTCCATTTTCTTCAAGACTAAATCTACGATTTTTATCTCTTATTTACTATTTTGCAAAACAATAATCTCTTACTATTTCTTTATTTAACACTCCATTTGAAAATCAATCTTAAAGTAAAATGCTATTTAAATATATATCTATTTGGCATATGAAAAAGACTTACCAATATTTGTTTATTTTACTATATTAAATGTAAAAATTAACTCCGAAAGAAATTGCTGCTTAACTGTTTATTTATTTATCATATAAAAAAGAATGAACCCTCTACTCCATACTGCCCCAACAATCCATGCCATAACTTACAAAAATACATTCCTTTCTACAAAATATTGTCTCCTACATGTGAAATATTCCTCAATTATCCTAATAAAATCTCACATGGGCTTTAAATTCAAAGCCCTACATTGGCTGGATTAAACTTTCAAAAACTATGTAACAGTCAGTTATTAATTCCTTTTGATCGTGGAGGGTGCCACAAAATCACTACATACCAGAAAATTTATTTACTGTGATCAAAATTACAGGGTGATGATGGTTTGCACTGATTGGAACCAGGGAAATAGCAAAAGATCTTAACTATTGTTCAGACAATTGAGAAAATAAAACATATAGACAAATATCAGCCAAATATAATTTAAACTAATTTAAAATTTTATTAAATTCAATAAAACAATGCAAAATAAATCCAGCACACAAAATATAAATGTTTGACCTAGATTTTTATAAGCGTATTCATCTGAGAGTGGACATGAGTATAGCAAATATTAAAACATTAATTACTCTGGCAGAAATTTTTTTTTCTTTCACCTACAATTTAAACATACTTAATAATATCTTTATGCTGGCAATTTATAAGACACCAATTGTAGCTTTTTAATTCAGAGATACAAAATGGATAGAAATAGAGTCTTGTAGGAAATTAATGAAACAGTGTGAGATGAACATTCTTAAGTTCATTGGAACTAGAGGTGTCATTTGTCCACAGGATTGCTCATGATATACCACTTTTAAGGCAATTCACAGTTAATTTTACATACAATAAAAATGACTATGATCTTATGTAATCTAGAAAAGAAACAAAATCTCCAATTTCAGAAAACTAGAACACTAAATACTATGAACCACCAGTCAAAAGATTTGTGGTCTGCAAGATATGCAAATTAAATTACTTAAAATTAATTTTAGGATAATACTAGAAGGACAGGTGAGTTAATAAAAATTATGAAACTCTACCAAACTATTTAGAAAGAGTTAGGTATATAAATAAAGAGAGGCAAATTATGCATATAAAATATAAACTCACAATACACTCTCAGATAAATAAATGCACTATAAATAAAATATGAAAATATTTAAGACAATTTAAATCATATCCAACACGTGTTAGGTAGGTAGCCTTAAAGATTAAACTGAGACTGGACATATTTAAACTCTGATTACAATTTCAAAACGTATTACCTCAAGGTAATGTAAAGTCCATTAAAATTCTCCCAGCAAGGAAGGTGCCATTATACTTAATTACAGTCCATCATTGGCTTCTGAGTTATTTCTTGTTAGGGAAATGGAGGCAAGTACTGGATCAAGTCTTGTATAAGTTTTAAGGTCTGTTTAGGAGAAACAATTTAGTATTTGGGATTCGTCTTGAGCTGGTTTAGCATGACATATTATAAATTTGAAAACTCATAGCAATACATTTAGTCATCTTGTGAAAGCAATCATAGACAATAATATGAAGTCCACTTAATTACAGGCATCAGAATATAATATTATTAACAGCATTCCGAAAATGTGTACAGCAACATTTGAAACAAAATATGTCTGGATTGTATGAACCTCAGCAGATTAATCTAAATGTGTAATAACAAATAGTAGAATTATAAGAAGCTGCATCAATCTTTTTCAAGCAGAATTCACTTGGTCAAGCCAAGAATAAAAACGTCTGAAATTTTTGGGTTTATTTATATCCTCTTTCCATCTCCCCCATAATGTTTTTTGTTTATAATTATAAAATTTAGCCCATGATAAATTTATATCTCCGATGCAACCTTAATTAATAATTCTAACCAAGGATTATGTTCTAAACAAGAGCAATACAAAATTAAATCTCCACTTTAAAAATTAAAATGGATTGTGATTATAATAAATAAAAACAGGAATAAAATTAAAAAGTTTGCTTGCCTTTAATTAATTTGATAAAAAAAAAAAACAAGCAACAAAAAAAAAAATTATTTTAAAAATAAAATTTATCAAAAGTAAAAATGACATATTTTAAAATGTAACTGTGTATGTGGGTTAATACTAACGCAACTTTTAAATAGTTTTTTTTTACTAACTTTATCAAAACAAAATTTTGTTTTATTTTTGTGAAGCAACGTTTGAATCGGATAAACTATATATATATATATATTGTGCCCTTTTCTATAGGTCAGTAATAGTCCATCTCAGTCAATTACTAAAAATTTTAAATTTTAGAATATGTTCTTTTAATATGGTAATCGTATTAAGTTAATTATATTATAAAGTACAATTTAAAGCTAAAGAAAATACGTGGTATATAAAATTATAGCGAATTATTTAAAAGTAGTTAAGTAAAGCTTAAAATATTGTTGCATATGGTTGTAAAAGCTGGCCATATTAAATAACACAGCTATAAATAATTAAAAGTATATTTAAAAAATTTGATTTAATAGTTTAAAACTGATAAGTTAATAAATACAGTATTTAAATTTATAATCATATTTAATAATTAAAATTAATATAATATATTTTAAAAATAAACTTTATGATGGTGAGAATTGTATTTAATTCTATATTTTAAATTATTTTTCCAAATTTTTATAATTATATTATTAAATATAATAAAGTGTAGCAATTTTATTAATCTAGGCAGAGAAATAGATTAAAAATCGTCTGTCAAAGTTATTAATCATGTGACTTGTATACTACATACTTTCACACACATGCTTGTCTGTATTTAAAGTAACAAAGTTTAAAATATTTTAAAAGATTGCATTATAGAATTGGATGGAATTATTGCCTATCATAAAAGCAAATAATAATAAATATTAAGTTAACTATCGTATGTAATGTTTTAAGTAATGTAATAAAGACGAATACAGTTAATAAAAAAATTAAATATTTTGTTTAAATAAAAATAGATACATGGAATAGGTTATTAAAATTATTTTAAAAGTTATTTTAAATGTTTAAATAATTTTGATAAAGTAATAATTGATTTAAAAGTAATATTTTAAATAATATTTTTAGTTTTTTACAATATATATATATATATATTAAAATAGCTAATCTATTATTTATTTATATACAAAAATAAAATGTTTTCCCTAAGCATAATGATATGCAAATTTGTTAAAAAATAAAAGAGCTAAAATGAGGTTCAAGAAAGAAATTTAATTTTTATATATTCAGTTTTTTTTTTTTATTGATCAAAGGGGGATATCATTTTATTTAAATATCAGGAGTGTCATTATGCTTTGTGAACAAAAAGACATTACAATACAAAAAGTTAGCTAGATCTACTCTGAAACCTTTTTGAATAATATTTTAAATCACTTCAGCTTAAATAAAAAAGTAATGTTTATTTAAATGATATTTAGAAATGACAATTCTATATTATTACTCTAAATGGCCTTTTAATATTTGTCAGAAAAAAAAAAAAGACAATTATTTTACTTTGGATGAGTCTTAAATTTAAAGAGTGGTTTGTACTTTATTTTAAATAATTTGGATTTGTATATAATGCTTATTATAAATTAACTGTTAGTTTAAAAAAAGGAAATAAATTTGTAAGAACTTCTTTTTTCTTGTTAAAATTATTTTGTTTTTAAAATAGAATAATTATTACATATCACGTGATATGCTATTTTTATCATGTGTCATAGCATCAGCTGGGAAGTGAACCCGCTAACCCGGGACAACTGCTTGCAAAGCAGGTGTCGCTGACCTCTCGACCACCAATGCTTGACAAATGTGATTTGCTATTTTGTTATGTAAGATTTCATGGTTTACCACCATTCTGTTGCACATTTCTGCTTGTCCAGGGTATGGGCACTAATGTATATATTATTAATTAACATTTTCTTGAGTTGGTGAATGATATTATTGATTGGACAATATTTTTTGCTTATATTGTAACACTAAATTTAAAAAGCAAGACCAGGAAACAACAAACAAATTGTGATGTAAAGAAGTCCTCAAAGAATATGTAATGACTCATATTATTCTAGGAGATAATAAAACACTGTTGCTAGTGTATCCAGTTACAATTGTGTTACACATAATAAGTTTATTGCATTTAAAAAAAATTGAGAACTATTAAAATGGAGGATGAAAATTAAAAATATGAAGAACAGCAAATTCTTCTGATACTAACTAAGAAGAAGAAATTTTAGACACTTTGAATATGGACAATGTCCATCCTGATAATAATTAACACAATAAATAAAGCAAAAGATATTAATAAAAAAATAAACATGCATGAGAATAGTGCAATATCATCATAGTTAGACATGATCCAGATGATTAACACATTATTTAGACAAATGAAATTAAGATTAATAAAGAAAATAAACCAAACTTTATAAAATAATCATAAAAATAATCAAAAGCAAATGAGGCTAATAAATCAAGCTATGCAAAATTATCAAAAACCTAATCAAAAAGAGATGGAAGATCATCAAAAATGAATGTCTAATTTATAGAAACCATTTAAATGAGAACAAAAATTAGATGATTTAAAGCACAGAGAAAATGACAAAAATGATTAAGTACAAATTCAAGACAAAATAATGGATCAAATTGTGGACAATGAACAAGCTTAATTGTTTGTAAGGTCAGAAAAAAAAATATAATTGTGAAATGAAATCTGAATAAAAACTATTACAATAAAATGTGCAAAATGAACACAAACACATTTAAATAAAAGATCAAATAGCAGAAAGTGAATCTGTTGAACTGACTTAAATAGTTAATAATGATCTAAAACTACTGAAGAAAATTAAAAGCAAACAAACACTGTTAAAACAAAACTTCCACATATATGAAGATAAGACTAGAAGCTCATAACTAAATTCACATGGATCAAATGATTCTGAACATCTATATCAAGTACCACCAATAATCTTGAAGCTGGATAAACAAATGCAAAGAAAAATAGAGCAAAGTTTTTTTATTCTCAAAATGAAATGAAATCACTATTAACACCAAAACAAAATGAAGACTTGACTACCATGCTGATTAATCAATTGGATAAAAAATCACAAGGGCATTAAGTAAACATTAAATATGTGGTTATGTAGATGCATTGCAGCTCTCCAGAGTGATGCGCAACAAAAATTTTACTAGTTGTCAACTTTACATACAACTGTGAAGAAATAACACATTTTTTCTAACACCAATTGTTTCTTCCATAGGACACGATATAGGCACTGCAGCAGTCCAGCACCACTGTTGATAAGTCCAAAGGGCATACAATTAATCTTGTATGAATATCCCCCTTACCTGAAGGCAGTATACTGGTGATCATTCGGGTAAAGTTCTATCTGCCAATAACTGGAAGTTAAATCGAATGTAGAGAATATTTTATTCTTTTCACTTTAAATTTTCCTAGTAACTCTTGTATCAGAGGTGTGATTGTACAGTCCGGTATAGTCACCTTATTGAGCTGACAGGTATCCAAACATAATGTTAATGACCCATCTTTTTTTTCTAACCACCACCAATAGGTTGCAATAAGGAGTCGAACATTTACTAATTATGCCCCCATTCAACATCTGCTCTAACTTTTTCTCCACTTCTTTTTTAAATTGATTTGGGACTGGGTTTGATCGTGCTTGAAACAGTTCCCTTGGCTTCAGTTTGATCCTCTGTTGATATCCTCTGATCTTCCCTGGACTGTCCAAAAAAATTTCATGATACTCTTGGAATATATTTGCTGTCCCCATTAAATGCTATCTTCACCTCACTCGTTTTTTCTTGCATCAAATCTAAAATAGATTGATTTATACAACAAGTTTCCTGAAAGTTAGGCAACTGATGTGGCAAGAACTTAGTATCACCTCCCTGGTAGCTCATTATTCCCTTTTTATAATTTACTTGCACTGGTTCTTATACAAGAAATCTGACCCTAATATGACCTCATGAATTATACTACCCATAATTAAAAATACATGATAAACTGTCCTCCCAATTATAAGTAATTCTAATCATATTTGCTTAGGTATAAGGTTTGCTTTTTGGTTATTTGCAAGGGTGGTTTGTGTTGCCGTTAAAAGTAAGGTCTCTATTTTTGAGTTTACTGATAAAATTCTTTGGTATAATTCCTCAGATATCACTGATATCTGGCTACCAGAGTCTAACATTACAATGACCCCAATTCCCTCAATTTCTAAAGGTATTTTGGACAACTCTGTGGTGCGTATTATCTTTTCAAGAACAGACCAAATTTGACATTTCCTTTTCGATGAGGTGTTTACGCAGCCCACTCTTTACATTCCAATGCTGGGCTGTACCTTTATTATTTTATTGCATCTCTTCTACCACTCCATCTTGATTTCTCCCATCTATGGTGTCTAGTAAGTAAGCTACTTGTTCAACTGATTTTGTTCCAGTCAGTATTAGCATCAGTGCAACATGAGAAGGCAAATTAGTCAGATAATCCTAATGATTCGGTTCCTCTGACATATTATATGCGTTTAAATTCTGCAGTCTTGCTACTTGTCTATGGAAAAACTGTAAGAAATTTTCATTTATACCATTTTCGCATTTCTCCTGCATAATTTGATAAAGGATGGTCTCCTGACACTCTGCACTTCAAAAATCTCTAATAATCCTGTCTTTATATTGATTGAAGGTTGGAGGGTAGTGAAATAAAGAGTCCTACCAAGCTAATGCATCTCCATTAAGATGAGCACTGGCAATAGCCAATTTACTGATTTCATTAACTTTATTTATATGAAAGTAATTCTTCAGACTTTTTATATGAGCCACTGGAGCCTCTCCTGTTTTTCCTTCAAATATACGGATTTTTAAAAATTGGTTTATATTTGTTTGTGGCAGCTGATCACTTCTATTGGTCTTTTCTACAGAACCGTCAAGATTATCTCCACTATTCGTAATATGGTTGTCTAGTTCCTTTTTTGTGTGTTCTGCTTAATTGACTGTCTATCTATTTTATTTGCTTCTATGTCATCCTCCTTATTTTGATTAGATTTATCATGTATCATTTCCAATTTTTGAAATTTTAACTCTATTTCCCGTAACACTTTGCTTCATGCCTCCTCTATTTTCTGAATGATCTCTCTCTTGTTTAGCCTTCTCTGTTCTCCATTTTTCTAATTTTTCTTGTGAATTTTTCCATCATTTTTTTTCCTGCTCTCGGAAGCATTTATCGGTTACATTTGTTTAACTTTTTAAAAGTCAAAGTATTTTATCTTTACACTAACATTTATTAACTCAATTCCAAAAAACTATTTTATTTAATTTCGTATAATAAATACGCAGTACACCATGCCTTACATTATCCCCTACTAATCACCCTTTGCTTCAAGCACATTTTCCTGATTTCTATAAACAATTTGCTCTCACATTGTGATAATATAAAATAAAATTCCAAATGCCCCATTCTACTTATATGCCCTAACAATGACAGAATTATTCCTCTAACTTCTGTTAATACATTTATTTTGTTCACAATAATAAACTCTTGCTCGAAAAAAAATATTTTAACTAAAAAAATAAAACCGTATATTATTTACACAACACCCACTTTTTTACTTTTACTTAAACTTAGTTCTTCAGTAGGTTTTATTATAACAGAAATAATATGATTTTTTTCGCTAAACATTACTTTTATATTTACGTTACTTTTCTTCTATTAAGTAAAGAAAATCAATAGATTTTTGTAAACGCTATATTATTGGTTTATGACTATCACATGTGGCTATTTACTGTTTCACTATTATTATATTTTTTACTCTAAACTTCCATTCATTTATTTATTTTGGTCCATGCTAAAAAATTTTATTTCAAACATTCTTTTAACTAATTATTAAAATTCTATCTCCTTTACAAGCGTCCTTTTCTTAACTTATTCCTCCTAAATTGGTTTTGAAACCATGAAAATATAGTATAGATTTCCGCAAATACTATCTTTTTTTAATCTTAATCTAGTCCATCCTTAACACATTCAGGCACCATTTTTCTGTACCAATTCGAAATCCCCAAGTTGTCTTATACAGCTAGACCCATATACGCACCGAGCATAAAGTGACGTATGTTACAAAATGGGAAATTGATAACAATTCTCCAAAAATATTGCTGATTAAATATAAATAAATATCTCTAAAGAATTATTAGAGGAAGTAGATTGAACTTTAAATTAGGTCAATCGAAGTCTTCCCTGTTAAATTATTTCACAATTGTCTGATTAACTATACGTTGAACATTTGGAGTCTTTACACACCTTTAAGAGCACCGAAATATTTTACTTCAGCATCTAGCGCCACCCCCATTCAAGACGATATTGTTTATTTACCTTTTCTCTCCCGAGAGAGTGTGCAAAATATGACTGTTCATTATCAAATATTAATAATTCAAGAAGTTCAGACTGGAATAAAGGAAACAATCCAACTCCTCGGTAAGTTACCCCTATCTAGTTCATTATATGTGTTCTTTAAATCTTAGGTTACTAAGTGGGTTATCATTTTGATTAAATAACTACAACCCTATCTGCTAATGAATCAATAAATACTTCAAAACTAAGTATAGGAAACTGTAAATGATTTAACTATGAAATTTATTATTTATAATTCCTAGATTATTATATATTTCCCTCCACCAATTACATATAAAAACAAAAATAATTTAATCCAGTTCATATCTCAAATAACGAAAATATAATATTAATGAGATATCACCGGAGTAAATTTAAAATTCATTTATAGAAAACAAATGCATATATATATAACAAAAAATATTTAAAGGATTACACAATAGGTGTGGTCTATATCCCTACCCCACTTTCCCATAATAAACTCAGATATCAAATGTATGGAGCAAATATCATATATTACAAAAAAAAACCATTTAAATACAAAGGTCAATCCTGATAATATACGAGTAAACAAATAAAAAAAATAATTATTTGTATATCTAAGAAAAAAAACTTTAATATTATACAAACAGAGAGAAGATAAATGAAATAGAAAAAAACATCTGAACTTGTTCTTTCATTAAGTTCAACTTTCATGGACCACATGGCTACTTATCAGGGCAGATAGGGCTTCCTTTCACCAATACACGTATGAGTCTTTTTTCCATAAGGGTTGGCTGTTTCTCATATGGCATTTTCATGCTTGATAGACAAACAGGTGGTGCACTGCAGCTAAAGGTCTACTACATGATAGTGTAGTAAACTGGAACAAACAATAAGGCCATCTCCTTGATTATAGCTCGGTGAATATAATTTTCATGTAGATATATACATATATCACTTTGACATCAGAATATATTATACACCTCGGCTATACGAATATTTGCTTGTGACTAAAGGTTATGCTCGGCATGTAGGTCAAATATGAATTTATGTTCTCAAATATGATTCTTTTTTTTTTAAATGGATAGGGGATTCATACTGTTGATAATTTTTCTAGAATCCATTTAATGATCCTCCTATGTTCGAATGGCTAATTTCAAATTTCCATTCTTTAGACCAGCCAGATACAACTATAATTTTTAGCAAACAAATATCATTTCTCCTTTCTTTCTGATTTGTTATTTTCCACAAGCATATACCATTCCATTGTTTAGACCCACTGGAGCCAACTCTTATTTTAGGAAACATAAATCGTCCTATTTCTGGGACAAGCTGGAAACAAAGTTTTTTTATTTTCTTAAACATCTGCCATCTGACTGATTTAGTGAGCTAGCAACAACTGAACTCAATTCCCCAAGTAAGTAGCACATATAGCCCAATTAGTACAATTGTAATACCCCCCTATGAACTATTTCATCAGCCGATAATAAGACTATACTTTTACATTAATTTACCCACATTCTTTCACTTTTTATGTATTAAAGTATGATTTCTCTAATACTAGAATTTGTATAGTTTCCATATTGACTAATTACACCACCCATTGTGTTTACATTTCTTTTAGATAAAATCGTCTTTTTGATTTTATCATTATACACAATCAACCAGAACAATTTTTTTTATACAAAACATTTTTCTTTTGCCAAAAGTAGATTACAATTGACAAAAGGTATTTTTCTTTTTTTTTTTGATAAATTAATATTAATTACCAACCATTCTAATAAATATAAAATTTAAATTCTAATAAGTACAAAATTCAAATTCTATTTAAACAATTTTTAGGAAAAAGAAAAAATACATTTCTATATACATGTATCGGAACATTTACAAGCGGTAATAAACTTAAATACAAAAAAACTGTTCCACACATGAACAAATGTTACAAGCTTAGTTTTCCTTTTATGATATAGATTTGCTGTGTGAATAAAATTATTAACACATATACTGCATACACTTGTACTGTGGGTATAATAGGAATATAATATAGACCAAACCCATTTATTTATGTACTATATATAAGTGCCTCCAAATACACATCTAAATTATGATTTAATAGATCTGTTAAAAATTACAATTTTAATATGATGCCTTTTAGCTGTGCTGAATCTTCAGCAACAGCCATTTTGTGCATGGCCGTTATACACGGTCTGGCACAGTATGTTGCCTCATAATTTACCTAAAATATTTCAATGTAATTTAGACTAGAGCATCTTCATTACAACTCTTTTTTATGCCCCATTACACCACAGAATTCAAACTCAAGGTGTTATTCCAGTCAACCCTCTTAAGGGATGAACTTACATAATTAATGACCAAATATGCCTATATATATATATATATATATATATATATATATATATATATAGTATAAGTATAGATATGAAAAATATTGATGATGATCAATCATTTAGGAAAGCAATGCATAGTGATGATAATCATCATCAAATCTGTAATGGTGTAAATGCATAATGATAGTGATGATGAAACTTTTAATGGTGTAAATCCATAATGATGATGGTGAGGATGAAACAGAGATCAGATTGGTTTTAACAACTCAATAACATCTATTAATAATCTGTAACATATAATGATAAATATTTTTAAAAAAATATTAAGTTAACAAGAATGGTCTTCTATCATTTTGATGGATTAAAACAATAAATCTCCCTGACTCAGATTTCATGATAGAAGTCAGTCCTCAATCAATATTTATTTACACTAGAGGAAAATATACAAAATGAAATTATATATATATAGAAAACAAAAAGAAAAGCAAAATGAGAGTTCAGTAATTCTAAATCTACCCCATAAATATAATTACTACAATAATATTTATATGTTGGAGTAATATATATATATATATATATATATATATATATATATATATATATATATATATATATATATATATATATATAGAGTCCCACTCCCATCTATATATGTGTGTAAGTCATATTAAAATTAGTGAATGATAAGAAAAAGACCATTTACTCAAGTTGATTAATTGTGCATTCACAAATAAAACAATTACAACTAGATATTAGTAAAAACTTATTATTAAGTAATATAATTTTGTTTGTCATAGAGTCTGCACTTACTGTTTATTATATAAAAACCTCACTTGAGATCGCTTTAATGAATCAGTGTTGAATATCCAAAGGGATCTGTAAATTTACTCTTATTAATAATTATACATATTTATTGACTATGATCCCTTCCCCTTTTTATATATCAAATAACTGCTCCCACTTTTAAAATGCAGGTGACCGAATTTGAAGATAAACCTTGAATACCCAAAGAAAAAAATCACAATACATGAACATTTCAAATAGAAATAATAAAAAACAAAAAAATAAAAATCATGTAAATCAATATATATATATCCTGAGGAAAGCAAGCATTTGTTCACATTTAAGTGTTTATAAACTTGAACGTCAATCTCCATGCATAATATTCTCGTTCACTAACTGTTGATATGTATATATTTCATAATACTTGGTTAAAAGCAAACACGTACCAATTATCTCTTCTGAACATATAGCATAAATCCATAGAAAATTAATATTCACTAGCACTTTTAAAATAAAGATTTTGATGGATAATTTTATAATGACATTGTAGCTGACCTTGGGACGCCCATCATATTGGCTTACCCTAAACACATTGTAATGACTACTTTATCAATGACTATTATTTATATTATGACTTCAATATATATATATAATGGCTTAAAGAAACAATCAATTTCTAGTAGTTTCATGTTTCTTTTTCTTTATTTCCATAACAATGAATTCAAGTTTGTAGAACAAATTAAATCATTAGTTCATTCCTGTTAATTATATATTGAAGTTTGTCACTTTAAAAGCTAAGATTAAATTTCTACTTTCATTTTATCCAAATGATAATTTTTTGTATTAATTTTAAAATATAGACATTAAGTTTTAATTTTCATATTCTTATTGTTTTTAAATGCTGAACAGTTTTTTTTCTTTTAAAAATACAAGACTATAATTTATGTCCTGATGGTTTTGTTGTTAGCCAGATAAGTGAGTATTGTGAGATTGTTTTCTCATGCTACCTAAAACCTATTGCTACAAACTAATAAAAAATTATAAAAACATTATTATTATTATTATTTCTTATATTTAATCTTCATTTTTCAAACCAAATCATCTAGCAACAATTTTGATATCATATATTTTGACCTTTGAACATATCTCTGTTATCAATCAATTAATTATTTTTGTTGTTAATGATATTTAGTGAAGAAAAATAATAATTTCTACAAATAGACAAACATATTAATTTATTCATGTTTATATATATGTTTCAGGTGTATATACATTTTTTCTCTGCTTTCAAGGTGAATAAAAAAAGTAAAAAAAATAATTTCTCAAAATAAATAATATATTAGTTTCATGTATATAAACAAGTATGTAGGATAAATTATTTGCCTATCAATTGGCCTGAATTCAAACATTGAGAAAAATTGGGATAGGTGTGATGGTTTGTTGTAAGTTATCTTTTACACTATATATATATATATGCACAGGATTCATTTTTAAATACATTAGCATAAAATGTATTACCTTCATGTGTGTGTACACACAGTTGATATATATATATATAATATTCAATGTCTGTATTTTTAAAGCAATATACGTAATTATATAACTGAATATTTGTAAATACAGTAACTATATAATTAAAAATTTTTATCCAATTAGAAGTGCTTTCAATTATCACAGTAATCTTTGTCAACTAAAGCTTTGAAAAGATAACTGTCCTACAACTCCATGATCTTAATGTTTGCTGCTTGCCTGTTAATTAAGTCATGTTTATATTTGTACATAAGCATAGCTTCCTTTATTTTTCTTTTATTGTTATTTTTTTCAATTTGCAATATTTTTACATTATTAAAATTGAAGTCAAAACCATAAATACATGATTTATTATGGTAGTAAAAACAGATGCTGAAATATTATATACTATGCAATTTTGTTCCAATTTCTGAACTCATTTTAATAATAGCAAGTGTTCTTTAGTTCTTTTTTCCAATGTATATCTAGATTCACCTATATATACACTGCCACACCTACAAATCCATTTATAAATGACACAATTTTTATTTATAAATGAGTTTTTATCTTTTGAGTTATTTATTAATTGGTTTAATGTAGTAAGTGTGTAAAATGCAATATCACATATGCCTTGATAAAAAAAAATCAAGTCAGATGTCACATGACCTAATTTTAATAAAGTTTGTGTTTACAAATGTTATATATAGAGTTCGCAAAACAAACTCTTAACAAGCTTTGAGAATACCCTCAATCCCAGAATGGTTTCTGCATCTAGCATCATCAGTGAGGTGATAGGATATTCATTAGAGTAAAATACTATGAATAGCCCAGCACTTTATCTAATGTATAACTATTGAGAAGAAAATCTGAAACCTTCAGACATCTATATGTCTTAAAATCCAACTATTTAACTCAAATAGCTATATGGGACTGAACTAAGTTCAGATACAGCATATATTAATAGTTCTAGCAATATAAAATCACCAAAGCCTTAGTAGCAAAAAATAAATTGATAAAAATTAGGTCATGTGACATTCGACTTGATTTTTTTTATCAATTTATTTTTTGCTACTAAGGCTTTGGTGATTTTATATTGCTAGAGCTATTAATATATGGTATATTTGAACTTAGTTCAGTCCCATATAGCTATTTGAGTTAAATAGCTGGATTTTTACACATATAGATGTCTGAAGGTTTCAGAATTTCTTCTCAATAGTTATACATTAGATAAAGTGCTGGGCTAGTCCTAGTATTTTTAATATAATGAATATCCTAACACCTCACTGACAACACTAGATGCAGAAACTGGTCTGGGGTTGAGGGTATTCTCAAAGCTTGTTAAGAGTTTGTTTTGCAAACTCTATATATAACACATATATCTTTATAAATGTTCCTTATAAAATTTACTTGATCATTTGAAATATATGGGATTGATGTCCATATTTTTTATTGGCAGGTGAATCAATATTATTATTAAAATTTTTATTTTTATATTTTGTATTAAAATCTCTAATAACATTATGTATATGATTATAATTGTAGCCAACATTTAGCAATTCATTGGAATATATTTCAATATTTTTTGCCTTTTTCTGATGAATATTTGCAAAGACTATTATTTCTAAATAAGAAGGACTTCAAACCTGTTATTTTGTGTGACATTGGCACTTTTGATTTCTATGGAATATATTTTTTTTATTATTGGTTTAATGGCCATATGGTAATCCAACATGCATTTATTTCTAGTTATTTTAAGATTAAGAAACTGAATGTACATTAAATCTTTATCTGGTTTATCCATCTTAGGCAGTTTAAACCATTTAATTCTTTAAACAACTCATTAATTGTACTTGGTTTACAATATACAAAAACATGATTAACATATTGATAATATACAGTTATATTTTTTAATAATATGCATTTTTCAAAATATTTTCTTCATATGATGAAATTATAAAATTACATATTTGAGCAACAGTAGGTAAACCATGGGCCATCCATTGCACATTTTATAAAAATCCTTCTTAAATAACTGCATAAATATTTTATTGATAAAATTTAATGTTTCAGTTATAAATTTTATTATTTTCACATTAACATTTTTTTAAACTTAATGCCTTGGAAATAAGTTCAATAGATGCCAATCAATCAATTGATCCACAGATTTCACTAACATCTAGAGTACATATAATGTCATTAACATTGATGTTAATGTTACAATTTATTAATAACATTTTTAAAAAAGCACAAAATAAAGTGTTTTATAATAATACTTATTATAAAATTTACCCTTCTGCTGCAATATGTCTGAAGATTTTTTCAAATATAAAACTGCATAAAGAAAATGAACCATTGCATTTAATGCTTGATTTTGGTGGTGGGCATTTTATTATGAAACGTGTTGTTCAATTGAGAAATTGCTACAAAATATTCTTGATTTTGGTAAAAATACAATATGTTCATTTGATATTGTTAATAAAATCTGTAATGTTAAGATTGCTGTTAATTACATCATATGTATTCTACATGTTAGTGAAATGCATGAATCAATTGATCGATTGACATCTATTGAAATTATTTCCAATGCATTAAATTTAAAAAATGTTAATGTGAAAATAATAAAATTTATAATTGAAACATTAAATTTTATCAATAAAAATATTTATGCAGTTTTTAAGAAGGATTTTTATAAAATGTGCAATGGATGGCCCACAGGTTTATCTACTGTTGCTCAAATATGTAATTTTATAATTTTTATATAGAAAGAAAATATGTGGAAAAAGAAATATTATCAAAAAATATTACTATATATTATCGATATGTTGTTCTTGTTTTTGTAGGTGGTAAACCAAATACAATTAATGTGCTGTTTAAAGAATTAAATGGTTTAAAAGGGCCTAAGATGGATAAAAACAAATGAAGATTTAATGTGCATTCAGTTTCTTGATTTTAAAATAACTAGAAATCAATGCATGCTGGATTACCATATGACCATTAAACCAATAATAAAAAGAGATTATATTCCATAGAAATCAAAAGTTCCAATGTCACACAAAATGACAGGTTAATTAGAAATAATAGTCTTTGCAAATATTCATCAGATAAAGGCAAAAATATAGAAATATATTTCAATGAATTGTTAAATGTTGGCTACAATTATAATCATATATATATAATGTTATTAGAGATTTTAATACAAAATATAAGAATAAAAATTTTAATAATAATATTGATTCTCCTGCTAATAAAAAATATGGATATCAATCTTATATATTTCAAATGACAAAGTAAATTTTATAAGGAAAATTTATGAAGGTATATGTGATATTGCATTTTACCCACCTCCTACATTAAACAAATTAATAAGTAACTCAAAAGATAAACCTCATTTATAAATAAAAATTGTGTCATTTATAAATGGATGCAGCAGTGGATATATAGGTGAATCTAGATGTACATTGTAAAATAGAACTAAAGAATACTTTTATTATTAAAATGAGTTCAGAAATCGGAACAAAATTGCATAGTAGATAATATTTCAGAATCTGTTTTTATGACTATAATAAATCATATATTTAGGGTTTTGACTTCGATTTTAATAATGTAAAAATATTGCAAATTGAAAAAATAACAATAAAAGAAAAATAAAGAAATCTATGTTAATATACAAATATAAACATGACTTAATTTGCAGGCAAGCAGCAAATGTTAAGATCACAGAATTGTGGGGATTTTTTTTTTTTTAATTGTTTTTTAAAAAATTATTATTTTAGTAAACAAACACCCTTATAAAAAAAAAAAATTTTTTATATATATTCTATATATTTAAAAATATAGTTATATATATATATATATATATATATATATATATATATATATATATATATATATATATATATATATATATATATTGTATACCTTGGTTTAAATCATATATAAACCAATGATGAGAAAATAAACTATTTATAGGCTAAAATTTTTTTTATTAGTTTAAAAAAAGTTGAAAAGCTTTATTTGAAAAAATTGATAACTTGGTAGTTTAAATCTCACATATATAGACCGAATCTGTTTGTATTTGTTTAAAATAATAGCTAGCAATATGTAATGAAGAGGGGAGTGGTTCTTGTACACACTATAATAATTAAAAAATAAATAGTTATATGTCTAAAATAAAGAGACTTAATGAATCTTAAGGTTTATCAATAAGAAGTTAGTGAAAATTGAAATTGAACTCGTTATAATTAAGTTTATGATTATAAGAAGTTATAAAATATATTATGTGTTAACATGAACAGGCAGTTTTCTATTTAGTTCTGTTTTGTGCATGGTATGTGTGTGTAATACAGATATACAGATTTTTTTCTTTATAGAAATTTATATGTGTTCTATATTATTAATATAGTGTAAAATGAATTTGTTTGGATTTGTTATTTGCAACTCTAAACTTGATTAAAGTTTTAAATAAAAGAATGTTTAACTAATATATTTCACAAAAATTGTCAGTAATGTTATATGTTTTCATAAATCACTGGCCATGTGTCCAGACATTTGTTCCCAAAATTGAGTTGTAGATGAGAAATTAAAAGTAACACTTAACAGGTGGTCTTTAAATGGTTAATTTCTGAGAGAAATCAAAATTAGAGAGAAACCAGACATGAGAAAAGAAAAACTGACAGATTTTTCCCCTTTTCTTATAAAAAAGCCAAGAAAAGTGGGGGGGGGAGAGACTGACTTGCTAATTCAGAACTGACTGACTAATACAAATTAACTTGCCAATTTATCTCTGGAAGTTTTCTCTGATTTTTTTTGTTTCTCTCAAAAAGATCAACCTACCTTGTTAAGAAGTGTATATGAATTGTTTAAAAATGAAGTGCTAATCTCGTCATAATAGGTGTACAATTCTTTCTCTAAAGTCAATTATGAACAAATCAACTCTTAATAAAAGACTTTGTATGCAGTGTATTAGAATTTATATTTGTTTTATCAAAATTCATTTAAAGAGAGAACATCAAACTTTTAGATAATGTTAAATAGCCAATCCATATTTAATTATAAAATCTATTTGTTTGACTGTGTTTTAAACCTAAAATGGAAAAGGAAGAAGCATCTAAATTCAAACCCAGGAAAAAAAAATCTTTAAAATGGAAAAGTGATCTGCAGGACTCTTTTAAACTACTTTTTATTATCAGTGTAGCTACATCTTGATTAAAAGTACTGTATGTGCATCTATATAGTGCCTATAGCTATCTCCAAAACAAAATGAACTGAATAGTAATTAACTGGTGGACACTATTATCTAGTCTTCAAACTTAGCCTCATAGGGAAGAGTGTACTGTTTAGTATTTATTATTTATGTTGCTTTATTTATATTATATGTAGCATTCTTAATAAATACTTTAACTAATGAGTTATATTGATTTTAATTTTTTTTTAAAAGTGTTTGAAATGTTAAAAGAAAAGAAAAATGATTTTGATCCATAAGGCCCATTGAAGTAAAAAAAAGATTTGATGATGAAGTATAATGCGTATGTTTTTTTTTTAAAAAAAAGTGATACAAAATATTTTTATTGACAAAATTTTATGCTTAATATTAGATGTGTGAAGAGTAATTGGATGGTCATATGAAAAAAATCATTGCTATGCTATAATATGTTGATTCAATCTGTTATTAATATAACTATTGTAAGGATATTGCTGTGTGCTTGACTTTTAAAATTAAGATAGTTAATACTTTTGATTCATGATCTGGTCAAATTTTTGTCATTTATATCTGGACTGTAATCGATGTAGGTGTGTTCATATGTGAAGCTATAAATGCTTATTATTACTGAGGTAAAGTTATTTTACCACCCCAGAAGAGATTGATAGGAAATAACTATCTCATAGTTTATTCACTAGTGCAGAGAAGATCTTGGACTAGTTTCTAGCTCCATTTATTTTTACTAAAGTAGGGGATTATTGATAGAGTAATTGTCAGAGTTGTGGAAAATGTTGTGCACACCTAGATAGAGTGTGTAGAGAAAGAGTGCCTCACATGATTCTAGGTCTCAGAAAAGACCTCTCTCTGGCTAATGCAGACATTTGAAGTTGGGAGTTGTTGTTGTTTTTTAATTTCCCTTCCTGAGACACTGATATGTGCATGATAGAGCTGCATAGTGTTATAGAATATCTAGAGAGTGGATAAAAATTGCTTTGGAAGTACTAGAGTTTCAGTCAGATGTGTATGTTAATAGAGGGGATGACAGAGATTTTAATTCAAAAGCTGACCAGTCTATAGTTGGATTTTGTGAAGGATGGTAAATTGAATATTGTCAAGCTGGGAGCAATTTTCTGATCTATCAAAATATATATGGTTGAAAAGCATGAATGGTTGGCATGCATGAACGAAAAATTATGTTTTTTGAACTTAAACCCATTTGCAGGACCAATTGGAGATTTTTCATGTCACATCATCCTTTTCATAGGAAATCTAAAAGATTATTGCTTGTTGGAATAATTAAAATTGATAATTATTTATTATTGCCTGTTGGACTAATTAAAATTAATAATTATTTTGGAATAGTCCAATTGATAATGGTTGCAATGCAAGGAGGAGCAGAGCAGGAATTTATAGGTTTTCTCAAAGTTAAAAGAGCATTTTATATTATATGTAAATACGGACTTATGATTCCATGCATAAGTATTTTCAATATTCAATTAATAGATGGGTCAAGGCAATGAATAAGTTATTTAGAAATTTAGTTAGTTTAAATATGTATTACGTGTTATCAGTATTATTCTTTAGTAAATCTCATATCATATAACATTTGAGTCTAATGGTATTATATATAAGTGTGTGTTGTTATTTTTTATTTTTATTATTATTGTAATAAAGATTTGTTATTGTTATGAAATTACATGTGTCTTGTGTTTTAATGTTTAAAATATCTTCAGAATCTATATCCAGCACCTATATCTAGAATTAATATTAGATCACATTTAAATTTATATTATTCATTTTATGTTGATTGATTCCATATTTGATTCACATAATTCATTTTTATGTTGATTGATTCCATAAATTAAATTTATATAATTTATTTTATATTGATTGATTTTCATAGTTGATTTGCGTAATCTATTTTATGATTTATTTCCATATTTCACTTACATAAGTAATTAATTCCCTGGTCGATTTCCATGATTAATATCCGTGTTTTATTTCCATAGTTTACTTTGGCAAAATATAATAGATTTAAAATTATTAATTAAATTTGGGCAAACGGATGATATAAATTAAAATAAAATGAGAGAAAATAGTTAATTTAGGTTTATTAAATTTAAACTTTTGGTTCATTGCAATGTTTGAATATTTAGAACAGATATAAAATCCTTTTCCTGCTTTCGGTATTTAATGTGATTCTCACTAGTAATTAAAGTTTAAGTTGGCAAAATTTGGGATCATATCCATTGCAATGCAATCAGTTAGTAATGATTGCACTTCGTTGGCAGATCTTGACCTTGAAAAAGAGTAGTTCGATTATTTAATCTAAGAGCTAGCTTGGAAGTCAAGTAGCATAAATAATAAAATTGGAAGTACTATTATTATAATAATGATTATGAATTGATAGTTGATTGAAAGGTTAATATGTGGTAAATCTAATAAATATTGGAAATAATTACTATTGCTTTGACTGCTAACTTTGATATTTTATTTTACTAATGGAATATCCACCCTTCCCCTCATCTTCAACTATCTCCTGCCCTAATATTTAGGTTGCTCCCCCATGATTTCTTTACTTAACCACCCACCTATCATTTACTGCCACCTACATTATCTATATAGAATAACATATAATTCATTCACTAAAATAAGTATTATATATCTAAGCATAAATAACATAAATACGGAAAAGAAAAAAAAACTACTCTGTTACTTGAGTTTTGACTTCCCATCTTGTCTCAGTTGTTTTTCTGCACCTAGAATAAACTCAAAGTTTTATTATTATTTACTGGTTATTATCTGGAATTATATATGCCTATGCTGAGATACAAAGTATATCTATAAATAAAATCGATTCTCTATGTATAACCCACTTAATTCAAGTTTGAATCTAAATTCATCAAATTTTGTGCCTTAAACTAAGACCTGTTGGCAAATTTATATCAGGCACTAGCTAACATAGTAACACAGAATTTACAAGTAATAGGTGAGTCACTCAATTCTCATGGACAAGATGTATACATTTTGTAATAATGACTATCTACTGATAGTTACATCTCTCTTTTACATATTATCAATACAGTATGATAAACATTTGAAAAGATAAATACATTGTTACAACTCACAAAAATTATATACATATGACATTAATCAAGATTCCATGATTGGAAGTACAAGTACAAAGAGAGAAAAAATACATATATAACCAATGATCTCCTCAGGGTGTGGACATAATTAACAGGCCCAATGATTGGGCATATCAGTCCGGGGAAAAAATCCACCGTATTGGTTGAAAATGTATGTCCATCCAACAATACCTAAAATCTGAGCAAAATTATTCCCATCCAATCATGCCCAAGATACACAAATCAGGAGCAATCATTAACTCTAACCTATTTTTTCCATCTCCAAATCTATAACACTATGGACAACACTTGTAGTGGTACAATGTATATTCTTTATTTCCAGGCCCAGGGCTAGAGCATACAACATGAGATTTTATTTGATGATGATGATGGATCAGATATTAAGTGAACCTGAAAGATGAGTTAAGATATATATATATTTCATTAAGATTAAGACTCATTAATAAGGATTCAAACACACTGGATTAAGTTTAGATACAAATATTTATTATAACAAACGTAAATAAACACGATTATACAATGACCAATTCGCAAACACACATATATATATATTTAATTTATTTATAAGTATTTAGGAATAATAGATCAAGTACCATATTAATATATCAACTTACATTCGGAATTAGAATTCATTATTTATTTATATTTACACAAGCTGTTTATCTGGGTAGTTAGTGGATGCTATATTGAGAAGTTAAACATATATATAGTGATATGGAGTTTCCCTATTTTTTTAATTATTACATTTTTGCCTTTAGCATTATAATATATAGATTTATAAAGGATTATTACATTTCTTTATAAAATATGATAAACGGCCTTTGAGCATTCCATCATCAGATTTTCAATTGGATGGACAGTCGAAAAGTTGGAGTGTGGAGTACATTGAAGCCTGTCCATTAAATTATGAGGATTGGCTATCTTAATATATATCTGAGCACTTATAGCATATATGTGTAGAGATGGTAATCTGGACCAACTGATGATTGCTGTTTTAGCATGAAATACTTCTATTAGTGATTATTTATCTTTTTAAACATATATGTGTTCAAGTGTATAAGTGTTATGAGATAGTGTGGAGAGTGGTGGGTTGCGCGAAAGTCTGTGCTCATATATCCTATATATTACATATATAGACACATATATAATAAGCCTGTGTGTTTCAGTTAAAACAAGTGTTATATTATTTATTTGATAAATTTGAGCGATATTTACTATCTAGAAAAAAAACTTTATAAATATGGGAATGGTTTATTTAAAAATAAGGTAAGCAGCTTAAGCAAGGTTGGATATGAAATTTAATGAAGAATATTTAAATACCCAAATGGCTCATTATATCATTATGATTTATTCTATTAAACAGGTGGGAAATTAAGTATAAAGAGTAGCAGTACTAGCATAAATGGCAGTGGAAAGGAATGCATATCTTTGGTTGACAGAATGCATCATCATTATTTTAAGCAATGATGGTATGCACAATCTTCTGTTGGAACCATACTCTAGAGAGAGGTATATATGAAGGTGCTATGGTACAACGTACAGCAACCCATGCAGAGCTTCTGCTACTCTAATTCACTTGTTCCAGGGTGTGGCTGTATACCCCTGTTCTGAACAAGAATACAAAAAAAAAAAGAAGGGAACTTTGGCAATCCCGAAAGTCCCTGAATGAGAAACAGTAAAATATAATATATAAATGAATTCTGACATATGCTAGCAACACAACAATAATGAAACTAATTATTTGATATGAAAAAATAAATCCTTAAATAGTGTAATATATTTTATAATAGAATAAAAAGTAATTAGCAAATAAGACTATAATTAAAAATCTTATGATTTCCTTACTTTCCAAATATCAATCCCCCTTTAATTTAAGAACAAAATAATAATAGATCAGCACACTTGAGCACACTGCAAATACAATGCATGGATCACCATCAGTTTTACGATGATTATTAAAATATAATATAACATAAAATGAAATGGACACTCAAATCCACCCAGATTGGAAGATTACTTTTTATAAGATTAAAACAAATTAGCAATAAACTATTATGAACACATATATTTATTAGAAAAAAAAAACTCAAACTCACAAGTTATTTTGGAAATAAATATAAACCAAGTAATTATTTTTTCCCCACCACTTTTCCATAGTGGAATTAAAACAGACATGAATCTCATGGGATTGGGTTTGATTGATAGGCATTATACATTTTGTCAATCAAGAAAAATATAAAAAAATATTAACAACTATAAATTATTACCAGACATAAATGCATATATAATAAGGAGCGTAAATTGGAGGAGTAAGTTTACAAAATGATTAATTAGGGTTATAGAGAATCGACTTACATAAGTTAGAAAGTTATATTAAAGTACTCGCCAGTCAGTGAGTTAAAGTACATAAAACATGAAAGAAAGAAGGCATTAAATTTCTGATTTATTAATTACAAATTAGTAAAATGTAACTATGATGACTCTAGGAGTGGTTACCTCATCATTCTCCAAAGCAATGGTACAGGTGGATCCTGTCTTGATACGACATATTTTTTTTTAATTTGGGGGCAGGCAGGTTATAATTTAGGCAAAAAAACATTTCGACTTGGCCTCTGCATTTCTCTAACAGCTCAGGAACTATTGAATGGTATGTGCTAAGTTGTGTCATGGTTAGGATACGGTGTCAGATATTGAGGGAAAGTGTCTTGGGTCCTTCTACTCGGACAACATTTCAGAATTCAAATTGACATGGGCTATGTTGGCAACACTACAGAACAAAACTCTTTTTTTCATAACAAAATTTGGTCCCATTTATGCTAATTCAGAAATATTTCAAAAATGCTTTTTGTTAAATCCCTAAGGCAACGTCCAGCAGACTTTCTTAACCGCATCGTCTTTGAACAATGATATACATTTAGGTTACATTTTGAGAAATGCAAATGTTGATAAGGTCTGGCTATTTATTTCTAGAACATTCTCTTAAACAATGTAAAATTTCCATTAGTGATTATTAGCGAAAGTTTCAAGTAATTTTAATTAATTTAACATCTTTATAATTATAACGGTTAGCTCCCGCATTTTTGTACAATTCAATACTGAAAATCTTCCAGAACCTTTTCAACAATTGCATTTTTCTTTCCACCATTTTGGTACATTTTTATATAAAAATAAAATATATACATTAAAATAAATAATACATACATAGTTATAATATTTATTTCTTATAATTAAAACAATATCTCCTCCTTTCATATATATATATATATATTACACACAATTGATTTTTAAATATATTAGCATAAAATTTATTACTTTCGTGTGTGTATGCACTGCTGATATATATATATATGCTAAATTTAAAATACAATACCCATTTTAAAAATATTATATATATAAATTTATATTTAATTCTTACATTTAATTTTTATAATTTTGAAGATATTAATATTTATACTAGATATGTTGATGATGTTTTTGTTTGTGGTCCTAAAGACATTATTGATATTCTTTTATATAATCTGAATAATTTAAACAATTTAAAATGGACTATTAAAAATGAACAAAATGGAAAAATAAAAATTTTGGATTTACAAATATTTAGAGATGCTACTGATTGAAATTATAAATTGATTTTTAAACCTATTGGAGACAGCGGATATATTCATTTTAAATCATGTATTCTAATGATGCATAAAATGGCAAGTCTGAAATCGTTTTTGCATCGCAATGATAAATTATGTAAATATAAGAGTGATAAAATTTTAAATATTGAACTCTTTGCTAACGAACTTTTAAAGGTTGGTTATGATAAAAACCAAATCTTGCTTACAGTAAATTCATTTAATAATAAGAAGAGAGTTTGCAGTGCTACTTTAGTTAATAAAAATGGTTATCTATGCCATTTATAAATAACATGCAATCTAAATTAATTAAGAAAATATTTAAAGAAAAGTATAATATTTCATTTTGTGTTCCTCTGAATATTAATCGATTGATTAATAATTCTAAGAGTATAATTCCTAAATTTTAAAGAAGTAATATAATTTATCAGATTTCATGTGGATGTCAGAAATTATATATCAGTGAATCGAACTGTTCTGTGGAGAAGAAATGGAAGGAGCATCAATTATTATATAATCGAATAAAAAATAATGTAAATAGTCAATTTAAGGCAGCTTCAGTATTCTTTGACTATGAAAAAACTTGTAATTATAGGTTTACATTTAATAGTAATGAAATAAAAATATTAATGGAAGAAAGAAATCATAAAAAGAGAAACAATAAAAAGGCAATTTTGATTGATAAATATAAGGTTGATGTTATTAATAGGCAAGTTGCAAATATAGCCATACACAGCTTCATACACAGCTTATGGAAATATATGTAACATTAAGTTTAAAAAATTTGAAATTCAGTTAAAGCTGATGAGGTTTATCATGTAATCAAAAGCGCTAAAAGAGAATTTAAACTATAATATTGCATTTACCATATTACTTCTTTCAAATTGCAGAATTACTACTATGCTTCATGAGCAAAATGAAAGGACACTACTAACACAGCACCTATATTTAATTCGGAGCATTTTTAAATAACTTCAGCTGAAAAGAAAGTCAGCACTTTTTTAAATGACTACTAGAAATTACAAGGCTTTATTATTACCCTAAATAGTCTTTTAGTGTTTATTGGGAAAAAATAAATAATAATTATTTTGTTTTGGATGATTTGTATTTTATTTAAATAATTTGGATTTGTAATAATGTTTGTTATCTGACTACTTTTCGAAAAGGAACTGTTAGTATATAAAAAAAGTAAAGAAATGACTTTGTAATAACTTCTCTTTACTTATTAAAATTATTTTAAAAAATAAAATAAAATAATAATAATAATAATAATAATAATAATAATAATAATAATAATAATAATAATAATAATAATAATAATAATAATAATAATAATGATGATGATGATGATGATGATGATGATATGAAGATGATGATGATGAAAAAAAGAAGTACACGAAGAAAAATTACATATCATATATGTATGCTAAGCTTATGAATTTTGTATAAGTTATTAATAGGAAAAAACGATAAAGAAATAATGACAATCATGCGAGTGCAATGCACACTTATAAATTGTGTCAGTCTCAAATAATTGTTGTTAACAATGTAATTATTTTCATTAGTCTCATTTATTCATAGATTAATTTATATTTGATTACAGAAAATTAGATTTTATGTAGATGGATTTATATATGTGCAGATGAATGATTAATACCTTACATATATCCACTACCATATGAGAGAATATATTACTAACAGTTTAATGAGTTAGGCATTGTTCGCAAAATGATATATCTCTGGATAAATTGTAGTATTATTAAATTAGGTTTAATACCATTTCTTATAATTATTGCAAAGATGGTTCAGCTAGAGTTAAAACCAAAAAGTCACCCTTTTATAGTTATTATTATATAAGTAGTTATCTTAAGGAATAGGATCTAAAATGACCATTTTTATGATTATTGTAATAAAAAATAGTGTTGATGGATATCCCATATAGAACATATGTATGTGTAAGTAACAATAGTCATGTGAGTCAAAGAAATGTTGTATTTATGAATTCATACATGTGTAGAATCCTATTTAAGTTTATTGAAGTCAGGGATAAAGATATGTTGAATGTGTCAAATTATTTCTAAATATATTAATAATATGATATATAAAGATTAAAAGACTTTGTTAACGAAATATATTACATATCAATTAATGATTACACTTTGTAAATAAATTACTGTTATAGGATCTGTCAATTTTATTAAAGAAAATAAATTGTACATCAGTTAATAAGTACTCTTGTAAATAAATTATTATTATTATTATTATTATTATTATTATTATTATTATTATTATTATTATTATTATTATTATTATTATTATTATTATTATTATTATTATTATTATTATTATTATTATTATTATTATTATTATTATTATTATTATTATTATTATTACTTTCTTTACATAAGATTGCATAGTGAATGGTCATTCATTGACAGTAATTTATGTTGAATGCTATTTAACATGGCATTATAAAAGTGGCTGATATTGAATAAAATATTGTTTTAAATATTTATGTATTTATTTATGTTTTGATGCTTAAAGCCAGGTGGCACCCATGTAATTTATGTCAATAAATAAATAGAGAACATGTAAATAAATAAACTAAACTGACTCTGACAATGACATCATATATATTACACCAATTACTTAAAAATAACATATTTTAAAAGATATATAAATTTGTTATAACCTACTATGATCATATAAGTCATCAATGAAGCAAATATTCTAAATATTGCAAAATATGTTTGTTTATAGAAAATCAGATTATTAATTATTTATTGTTGGGATTATATATTATGATTTATAATTGAAATAACAGTGATTATTTATTATTAGAATATTAGAGATCATGAAATATAAAATAGTAATTTAATTTTAGTTATAAATTAAGGTAATTAGCATTTTTTTAATTATTACATTACCTACAGATTAAGTAAAATCTCTCTTGATGTCTTATAGTTTGAATGAATGGCTAATTAAAAATCAATGATAATCCTAAGATCTCTTTATTATTATTATTATTATTATTATTATTATTATTATTATTATTATTATTATTATTATTATTATTATTATTATTATTATTATTATTATTATTATTATTATTATTATTATTATTATTATTATTATTACTTCCGGTTTTCTAGTGTAAAGACGTGTTTACTTGTTCTCTTGATTTTTTAAATTTTTAATGATGGATTCATGTTCTATTTGTAAAGAACTTTTACCAAAAAATGGTAATTTCGTATCCTGCTTTGGTTGTACGTCGGGTATGCACTTTGCATGTGCATCGTTGAGTGATACTACTTACCGAAGAATGTCTATAAAAAAGAAGCAAGAATGGAGGTGTGCTGCTTGTAGAGTTAGTTTTTCTAAGGCTAGTGATGTTTTGGATTCATCTATGACTGCTAAAAATTCACCTGATTTAATTTTGGAGGAAATTTTGGATAAATTAAAATTATTGCCGGTGATTCACAACACAATTTCAGAGTTATCTCAAGCAGTTGCTAATTTGCGGACAGAAGTTATTTCTTTGCGTGAAAATGTGGATCGGAATAATCAAGAAATAATTCGTCTTTCTAATTCTTGTACTTCAAATGAGAATGAGATTTTGTTATTGAAAGATAAATTACTTTCTATGGAACGATTTAATCTGGATCATGAAGTTGAAATACAGGGTTTGCCTTTTCAAGAAAATGAAAATTTGCCGTTAATTTTAACTAACGTGGCGGACAAGCTCGGTGTTTCAGATGTCACTATAGATTTGGAAAACGTTTTTCGTACAAAAAATAAATCGGGAGCTCCAGGTTTTGTTGTAGCTCGTTTTAAATCACGAAATTCTGCCATACAGTTTTTAATAAAAAAAAAATCTGTTTTAACAGTTTCTCAAATTTTGCCTGGGGTTAATAATAACAAACGTATTTATATTAATCAGCGTTTGACTCCAGTCAATAGAAGGCTTTTATGGTTGGCAAAACAGAAGTTACGTTCTGGTCAAGGTTTTGCATTCATTCATAATGGATCAGTGTATGTGAGAAAAGATTATAATTCTCCTCGTGTTTTAATTAGAAATGAAAGTGATTTGGAGTCATTCTGAAATTTATTTATTATGATAAATTCTGATTTGATTTCTCAGGAAAAAGATTTTGCTTCACTTAAATTATTTCATTTAAATATACGTAGCATTAGATGTCATTTTGATGAACTTGTAGTTTATTTAAATAATTTTCCTTTATTTCATTTTGATATAATTATTTTAACGGAAACTTGGATTTCTTTACAAGAACAAAATTTATATAGTTTGAATGGCTATACGAGTATACTTTCTCCTCGTATGCATTTACGATCTGGTGGTGTTATGGTTTTTATAAAAACCGGTTTAGATTTTTCTTTCAATATTCCAACATTTAATACTGCAGAATGTATTTTATTAACTTTGAAACTCCCCTAAATGTGTGCTTTCTATTTTGGCTATATATAGATCATGTACAAGTAAAGTTTTGGATTTTGTTACTGAACTTGATTCTTTGTTATTAGATTTGGGTTCAGAATCTGCTGTTTTAATGGGTGATCTAAATATTGATTTGTTAAATAATGCTTGTAAGTCTACTATAGATTATTTAAATTTACTTTATAGCTATGGATTTAGTCAAACGCTTTTTTCACCTACGCGTATTACTCCTATATCTCAATCTCTTTTAGATCATATTTTTGTTAGATTAAGCCGCAGTTTATTTTCTGATTCGTCTCTTTCTAAATTATTTCTTACAGATCATTTTGCTACTGAATTAAAAATATTGAATTGTATGGATAATATTAATGTTTGTGCATATGTTGAGAAATTATCTTTTTCTAAATTGAATTATTTATTATCTGTTCAGAATTGGGATGAGATTTTTATGATAGATAATGTAAATGATGCATTTTTGGGGTTCCAAGCTATTTGTTTAGATTTAATTGCTAAAGCAAAGTTTCATTTAAAATTGACAAGTAAGAATAGAAGAAGATCTCTTTGGGTGACAGATGCGCTGGTATGTAAAATTAATCAGAGAAATGTGTTAAAATCTTTGGATGGCTCATCAGATGTTTTAAAAAAACTTAATGTTGAAATTAAGTCTGATATTAGAAAGTTGAAGTTTAGATATTATCAAGAATTTCTTAATGATAAAAATGTTTCTTTGAAATGGAGAACAATAAATTCTTTGATTAAAAAATCTTCTCCTGATCGTATTAAATGTATTAAATATAATGAAAGTTTAATTGAGTTACAGAATAATGAAAAATATTTAGCTGATCGGTTTAATGAGTATTTTGTAAATTTATCGATGCGTGATGTGCCTGAGCAGATTTTGTCTTCTTATTCAAGTTTGAATTCTTTTTTATATTCTGATGTTTCTGAATCTCAGTTGTCTGTAGCAATTGATAGTTTAAAAAATGTCACTTCTTTTGGACTAGATGTTATAACACCTAAGATGCTTAAAGAAAATAAGGTTGCATTTTTGCCTATTTTAGTTCATTTATTTAATTTATCTTTGCAGTCTGGATCATTTCCAGAATGTCTAAAAGTTAATGTTATTACTCCTGTTTATAAAAAGGGTGATTCTACTCTTATGGTCAATTATAGGCCAATTGCTATTATTTCTGTTTTTTCTAAATTATTGGAAATGATTGTTAGGGATCAAATGTTATCATTTCTGTTTAAAAATAAAATTTTATCTGACTATCAATATGGTTTTCTTCCTGGCAGAAGTACATTAGATGCTTTAAAACATCATGTTCAGTATTTAACATCTTCATTGGATCAGGAACTTAAAACATTGGCTATTTATCTTGATTTATCTAAAGCATTTGATTCTGTTAATCATAATATTTTGATTAAGCGTTGCTACTTGTATGGTTTTCGTGGATCTATTGGTAGTTGGTTGGAGAGTTATTTAAATGATAGGAAACAGTTTACTAATATTTATGGTACTATCAGTGATGTTGTCTTGATTAATTCTGGAGTTCCGCAAGGTTCAGTACTTGGTCCTCTATTGTTTTTAATTTATATTAATGATTTATTTTCATTGAAGTTACATTCTAAGATTTTTGGTTTTGCTGATGATATTGCTTTATCTTGCAATGCTGTTTCTTATAATCTTCTTGAAAAATTAGTGAATGAGGATTTGGACTCAATTGGTAAATGGTTGGCATATAATTCATTGTTGGTCAATTTAGATAAAACAAAAGCTATTCTTTTTTCTTACAAGCGTACTTTTTTTCTCTTAAGATTAAAATTTGCTGTAAGTATATTTTGCATTATAATAGTATATGTACTTGTGAGAATATTCCTTTGGTAGATAATTATTGTTATTTGGGAATATATATTGACTCCAGATTGTCCTGGAAAATCACATTACCTATCTTTGTC
Organism: Epiperipatus broadwayi; assembly: GCA_028023455.1. Classification (NCBI taxonomy): domain Eukaryota; kingdom Metazoa; phylum Onychophora; class Udeonychophora; order Euonychophora; family Peripatidae; genus Epiperipatus; species Epiperipatus broadwayi. The sequence continues at coordinate 47,918 of JAQFVV010013756.1, forward strand.
AACGGTTACGTAATTTAAACTATATGTTTTATTATTTAGTTAAATTTCTTCCTAGGTCTGCTCTCATTTTTATTTACATTGCCTGTTATCAGAGTATTTTATCTTACAATATCATTATTTGGGGTAATGCTTCTCCACATATTTTATCTTCTTTGCGTGTTTTGCAAAATTATACTTTGCGCATTATTTTTGGTAGATCTCGTTCCTCTTCTGTTCGAGATATTTATATTGCATTTGGTTTATTTGATGTAAATCACTTATATCAATATAGAGTTATTTTTGATATTTTTTGTGCTAAACCTTTTCTGAATTCTAGAGTTTATGTTCTAAATACTCGTCTTTCTAATAAATTTCAATTACCTTTACCAAAATTTTTTAAGGAATCTAGTAGAAGACAATATGTTTATTCTGGGTCAAAGTTGTTTAATAAATTTGTATATGAATGTTCAATTGATCTGAATAATATTTCTTATATATCATTCAAAAAATATTTGTGTCAATGGTTGTGTAGTATGTATTAATTTTGGCATTTATTTTATTTATTTAATTAATTTTATTTATTTCCTAAACTGTTCTTTTGAGTTTTTGATTGTATTTTTATTTAATTTATTTTTACATGTAAATTCCACACACAAGATTTTTCTTGTTTGGAGTTTTTAAATATTTGTAATGTACTTTGTTTTATTTCATAGAATAAATTGAATTGAATTGAATTATTATTATTATTATTATTATTATTATTATTATTATTATTATTATTATTATTATTATTATTATTATTATTATTATTATTATTATTATTATTATTATTATTATTATTATTATTATTATTATTATCATCATCATCATTATTATTATTATTATTATTATTATTATTACTACTACTACTACTACCACCACCACCACCACCACTACTACTACTACTACTACTAGTAGTAGTAGTAGTAGTAGTAGTAGTAGTAGTAGTAGTAGTAGTAGTTTTAAAAAGTATTTTATTAGCATAAATTATGTTACAATTATGTTGCAATCATTATTGGCAATACATGTGTAGACTTGAAATGGTTGAAGTTCCATTAAGAGTTCTATGGGGAATAATGTTTAGTAATAGACATTAAAATGCTGATGTGGCAGGAGTTTGTACAGTTCTGAAGCTGACTGGTGAAAACATAAGTTCATTTTTTTGAGTTATTAATTATTGCTGTCCTCGAGATTTTTAGTGGTATCTGGGAATTTAATTAGGCTCCAGGTGGATGTAACTATATCTATGCGAGCTATTCGATTATCTCTATTTTTAATCTTGGTTAATTTGTCTATAAATAATGATTGGTATTTGTGTGAGGTGGGATTGAAAACAAAATGACACCTGAGGAACCAAAGTGTGAACAGGAGAAAAATTGTCATTCTAATTGTGGTAAAAAAACCGTGGGGAATGTTTTCAATTAATGTTTGAAGGGTGGTTTTTGAATTGTGAGTTATTGTGGAGATTAAGTCTCTATAAGTTTGCAAGGTAGGGCAGGTGTGGATGAAATTATTCATGGTTTTATCCTCTCTATGACATAGAGAACATGTTGGGTCAATGTTGGCATATTTCATTTTGGTTGCCAGGAATGAATTGGTTGGTAGGTCACTGAGGTTGATTTTAATAATGAAGTCCAGATATTTTGGCTCAAGGTACCAAAACTTAAATTTTGATATAAGTGTTTTGTTTGTGACATTGAGGATACTGTTTATGAGAGAGTCTGCATTGTTGAGAGAATAATGTGCTTCCCAGTAATTAATTTTTGTGAATGATTTAACCTGTAATTTGTTGAACTTAGTATTAATTTTGGCAAGTTGATTTATGAATTTATTTTTTATTGGTGGAGGGGTGTCAGTGGGTAGAATTTTAATGAAAAATTGGAAAATAGAAAAATTAGTAGATAGTTTTACTAGAATGATATGGGCTTTTTGGTAGTAGGAGGTTGTGATTGAGTGCAATGATAGGCCATTGTATTTAGTATATTTTTGTAGGCTATTGATACTAATGGAGGTAGCTTTCTTATTCCAGATTAGCTTCATAGATAAAGAGTTGATTTTTTTTTTAAAACTGTTGGTGAATTTTATGACTGGTGCATAATAATTAATTTTTGGGAATATTAACACGTTGATTAAAGAAATTTTGCTATGTATTGACAGATAAGCTTTGGATAGTGAATTAATTGTAGCTGGCAATAATTGATTCTGTATTGTGCTTCTTGTGGAATTAAGTGAGAGATGAAATGGAATTCCAAGAAAGTTATGTGGTGTGGTTTTGGTTAGAGATACAATTGGCTGGCCAATGAAAATGTTCCATATTGCTGTTTTTTCCCTGCTAAATTTGAGTGCATGTGTTAATGTGTAGTTCTCAAGAATAGATTGTAATTTAGGAAGGGACTTTTTAGAAGGCAGGAACGTCACTATATCATCCATGTAGGAAAGATGGTTTATTTGTTGTTTCAGGTCTCTTATATATATTCCAGGTAGCTTTGCCTCTATTTCAGCAAGTAATTGATTGATATAGGTGATGAAAAGCAGGGAACTCAGAGGGGATCCCTGTGGGATGGAGGTGTAGGGTAGAAAGCTTGGAGACATGTTGCCATTGAGCATAATATGAATATCTCTATTGTGAAGTAGGTTTGCTAGTATGTACATTAGAGGTATAGGAATGTTGTAGCTACTGATTACTTCCAGCAGTTTCAGAATTGGAATTGAATCAAATGCTGCTTTAATGTCAAGCTGAATCACCACTGACCCAGTTTTTTTGGTTAGTCTGACTTTGTCTATTATAGTCTTAAACATGACAAGTGCTTCTGGTATGGAGCTGCCTTTTTTAGCAAACTGATATGTAGAAATTTTTGGGAGAATTAAAGGCTGAATTTTATCTTTGACTATGGATTCAATAATTTTTATAATAAGAAAGGACATGGATATTGGTCTGAGGTTGGTTAGTGGAGAAGGGTAAATAGGCTATTTGAGGAAGGGGCCTAGTAATATTGGGGTGAGCTGCTCAATTGAGTGGATCTGGTTAGAGAGATAAGTAATCATATTTAGTATTATTGGTGTTGTAACATAGTTAAGATGATGAAGTAAAATTTGGGGATGGCATGTACTCAGGGGTGAGAGTTATGTGGATATGCTTGGATTTTTGTAGCTCTGTGATTTCTGGATATGTTTTGATGATCGTTGTGATGCCAAAGTGGAATGGAAGCAAGCAAGGTGGCGATGTTTTCTGAAATCTGTCTTTGAAATGGTTATAAATTGTAATGTCATATCTTCTCCTATTAAGGTTTTTGTGGTTGAAAGTATAGAGGATGGAGTGAGCTTTTTTGAACTGTAGCCAAGGGCCCAGTGAATGTAACCTTGTGACCAATTATGTGTGTTTTTTTAGAAAGAGTTTGGCTTCAGCCTATGTAATAAACATAATCACCTTGTACTTATATAACCAACCACTACTTATTCACCAGCTCATTAACAATATAAACCTCATTTCAGCAACTAACCCACATCCCACAATACTAACTGGTGACTTTAACATGTCATATTCCGATTTCACTTGCAAATATTTAGATCTCATAAATAAAAAACTCATGAGCGCAGATGGCTTCTTCTCATCCAATGACATATCATTCTACACTCAAAAACATTCCACATTGATTGATCTCCTCTTCTACTCCCCTGATCTACATTATATAATAAAACCTTCACTATGTCCAGTTTCTTTTTCTGATCACATGGCACTCAATATACAACTACAATTAGATCTACATCTCCAGTCCGCTCTCTCATTTAACAACACTACTAGATTGTTACTTAAATCCAGTGCTCCAGAGGCAATAATCTCTGATATATATATATATATATATATATATATATATATATATATATATATATATATATATATATATATATATATATTTCAATAAAATTAATATTTTGTCACTCAACCCAACAGAGGCATGGTTTACATTTATAAATGTCATCTCTTCCACAATTAAACATTACACCAATAGAAATCCATCTCCAACCTGTCTAATGAAATAATTAGACACTCTACATTTAAAACTTAAAAGCACACCCAGCAACTCAACCTCAATTAGCTCAATTTTATTGCTAAAACAGGAATATAAACAGACACAGATCACATTACTACTCTACTACTACTACTACTACTACTACTACTACTATTACTACTATTACTACTACTACTACTACTACTACTAACTACTACTACTACTGCTACTTCTACTACTACTATTATTATTATTATTATTATTATTATTATTATTATTATTATTAGTAGTAGTAGTAGTAATAGTAGTAGTAGTAAGTAGTAGTAGTAGTAGTAGTAGTAGTATAGATTTCACCAATAAACTTTATTGCACAATAAATAGGTTTTTTTACAGCTGTATAGATAGTGCATTAGTTCATATATATATATATACACGTTTTCTGACCATTACAATATATATATATATTACAAATAATGAGATTAAAATTATATAAAGAATTTATACCATGCCTGAATAATAATTTATTTTATTATTGTTTACGTTTTCAATTCTGTGCTTTTTGTGTGTTCATATATAGATAAGTATTCATCCATTATCACAACCTGTCATCAATCTTTTGCTTGAAGTACATCTTGAAGCATGTCCATTGTTTTTGTGAGAACATTATAATTCTGTTCGAGTGTATTGCTATTTTAATCTCTGTTGTTCATTGACAGCTTCTCAGATGCATCTTCATAACCCAGGTCAATTTCTTTCTCATTGTAAAAATCAAATGCTTGACCAAGTGAGTTAATTTGATCGTTTCTCTATTTCTTCAGTTTTTACTTTTTTTATATGTCTATTCTTATGTGGAGATCGATCTGGTTTTCTCTTTTGCTCTACTTTTACTGATATATTTTGTGATATATCTCCGGTTATTTTCTCCACAATTTGTGTGCTGATCTTGTTTATTATTCTTGATGGTTATGGCTAATGCGTGTTGTTGAATAACTCATGCATGATTGTATACTATATGAATAATCATATAGTAATAACAGCTGCAATGACAAAAATGTATGAAATGGACAGTAGACATTTGCCCTGCTCGGTTTTTTTAAGTCTTCCAAGAGGAATGAAAGGGACTTGTTTCAGTAATAGAAAATTCCTTTCAGCAGCTACTTGTATGATACGTTATTTTGTATAAAAGATGTTCTTTGTTAATAAATGTTATTTGGTTGTTTAAATTTGTGAAGTGTCTTTAATGTTTTTGGTAGTCATTAAAACCAGTTATCGAAATGTAAATATTATACAATTTAATATGCAAATATTTTCGATATTTATTCCAGATACATACATGTAAATAAAAATGTTGAATAATTAAACTAATAATTGTTTGCACATATGAAAATTGCATACAAATAAATATTAATAATTTTTATTAATAATTTTCTTTATTGGTCACTATAATTAAACTGCAAATTTATTGATAGAAAATTGCATTAAGATTAATTATTATTGTTTATTTCCATTTTTCTAAATTTATTCTTTACTGATGAATATCATGAGTGGACATAAAATCCCTTTTTCCTCTCTTGGTATTCGAATGTTCTCCTAGTCGATGATGACATTATTCAAAATTTAGATTGTCTTAGTTAAACTATTTATCAATTTTTTAATTTATTATTATTATTATTATTATTATTATTATTATTATTATTATTATTATTATTATTATTATTATTATTATTATTATTATTATTATTATTATTATTATTATTATTATTTAATAAGAAGTAAACATTAGCTCGTAGATTAATTGTATATCTTCTAATGTTTATCGTTAGGATATCATTCATTTATCAACAACATGTTCATAAAATAAATATTAGAAGTTTTATATTAATTATAAGAACTCTGAGATCATGATATTATAAATTTAAAATAACAACTCATATATTTATTATCGAGTAAAGATAAGGTGGCATAATTAATTGGTAAGATTTATAAAACTAACTGTTTGTTAAATGTGCATCTGATCATGGTAATATGATAAATTAGTTAAAGATGTAAAAGTGTGTTGAAGAAGGGTTGATGGAAAAAAAATTATTATAAGAGAAAAATAAATTGTAGCTGTGCTACATGGTGATTTATATAAGAAATGCTGAGAAAGTTAAAGATTTGCAAGAGTGACTTAATGTTTCTCTTCATCTTAATTTTAGTTAATGATATTTTATAATGTTTATTATTGTTGTAATTCTCGTTGTTCTCAGCATGAATTACCTGAGCTTTAGCCTTAGCGTTGGTAATCCTATTTAAGTATTTAATCTTAGAGCATTGTTGTTATTTAATCTATAAGTGCTTGGTAAGCTAGTAGTGTTTAAATTTGCCTAGCTTAGCATGATCATTTTATTTCTCTTTTTGTTTCCCTCCAGGTACTATATATATATATATATATATATATATATAGTACCTGGAGGTTACAATATATATATATATATATATATTGTAACACTCTTGAACACTGCACCTAACTTTCCTAATAACAAATACTCGGGGCACCAATTCTATTGATCATAGAATAAACTACTAGTCTGATCCTGCTTTAAAATTATTAATGAGGCTCTTAAAATGATATTCCACCTTTGCTTAGCTCAGGTGGGGGTTACAGAGGTCTGTAAGGTGTAAAATGTATATTAGACATGGGAGGAAACATTATGATTAATAGAAACAAAACATCTACTAATTTCTAAAATAAATAAAGAATTAAAATTGATAACGTTCTACTATTTAAATTGACAAGTTATACTCTATGCCTCATCTCCTCCCATCATCCACAAGCATTGAACAACCTCTACTGTGTGATAAAATTAAATTAATAAAATAAAAAGGTAATGTTGATTAACTATACTGTATTGTAAGTTAGAACTACATACAAAATAAAATATAACATTACATAACTTTTAATTGTACAATAATTTAAACTAAGTAACTGAATTAATGTCTAATCTAAATAATAAGTGAATATTTCAGGGAATTAATTTATTGTATGACTTAATTTTAAATGTATACCTTCCATCAACTACTAATTACTACTATAAAAGTAATGATACAAATTAAGCATTATTCTGATAAAAATGGTAGCAGTTAGATAATGAAAGAAATAGGGTGCATTTTGATTCCAATTCATCATCTAAATAATAAGTAAGTAATAAGATTTTCATAGAATCATTAAATAATCAACATTGCATACAATGTTTGGATCAAGAAAGCAATATCATCGGACCTGGACATAATCATCACTAAATTATGAAATAGTGCAATCATATCATATTAGATACATAAATGTGTGTGCATGTGTGGAAATATAGAACACGAATGCATATCAAAGAAGAATTCTGAACACAATTTTAAATAAATAAAACATTTATTTACAAGATAATTTAAATAAACGTTTGGTTTTATAGTTTTTGCAAATACATATTTTGGATGTTTCTAACATCAATAGTTAAATAGTCTACATAAGAACAACTAACATAAGAATAACTTTCTGTATTTTATTTTAACATATACCAGCTATCAGTGCATTCTGATAGACTTACAAAAGAAACATTATAATGCTAATACTAAAATGATAACACAAACTAAACTTCTTGATATTTGACTTGCAAAATTTGCTCAAGCTATCAGTCAATTCTGATAAACATATGGCACAGAAACATAATACTACACTAAGATATTTATTCTATATTTGATATTTTACTTTCAATACACTCAATCTATCAATCACTTCTGATATGCTCATGAAAATAAAACTCTGTTAAACACTGGCGTTAAAATTATAAAGTAAAATTAAAGTCATTGACATTTTATTTCTAATGCACCTCAAATAATATGAGAGGGATTTAAATCTAAGAGTAAGAGGTCAGTCTATACTTTACCAATTAAATTAATAATACTATTAATTAGCTACACTTTGTTTGCTTTTGCTTGCTCATTCAAATGATGATAAAACATTATGAGAGTTGATGGTATAAAATCTAAGTAATTAATATAAAATGATTTGAAACAATAATTAAAGAGTTACATAATAATGATGAATTTTCTCCATACCTTCCAAATCAATACTATTTTATGCATGCCTCTGAATTATGCTAACTGTTACAAAATAATTAATATAACTAAAACCAATCAGTTTACTTATGAAATTGGGATAAATATAATGCGGATGATGACAAAGGCCAACTAAGCTTTAATCCTAATTCTACTTCAGCTGTTCTGTGAAAAAAAATCAATTCTACCTTTATTTTCCTTTTTTTATCAGCAAATTATCTTATACTTGGCTATGAATAAAATATAGAAAACTTTCCATAAGGCCCACGAGGATAAAAGACTTCCATAACTCTAATCATTTAAATAACAATACACAATAACTTGCAAGTTTAACTTCTGAGACTTAAAAAAGCTGGTGTAGACATGGTCTCATCACCCCAATAAAGGAAATACACTACTTGGCTTCTTATACTATAATTCATAAAATACAACTACTAAATCGGGAGGATATAATCTATTCCTAACAAATATTTCAACAAATTAATGGAGAGCTTATCTCTATCCCTGACAATATACTATATAACATAAATAATTTCCATCTGCATAGCCACTAAATATATTTCACTCTAAGCATAATAAAGAAATAATAATATTACACTTAAATAAATCTCAAAACTTTACATTTCTTTTGGCATATTTCATCATCTGAAACTGATGGCAATTAAATTATTTCTACTTTCAATTCAAACATTACTATAGCTGGATTTAATAATAGAGATGTATATAAGAATAATAATGCATAAACAATTTCAATTCATAGTTGATAAATAAATACTGTAACTATATTAATTAATAAATTGTAAAGATAATAATGAATAAACCTCTCATTTCTTACAGGTATAATATTTTAACTTGGAAATATATTAATTATTATTAAAGAAGCAATGCAAAATAACTTCTAGAAAGCAAAAAAAAAAAATAATTATTTAGTGCATTGGCATTAGCACAAAATTAAAATAAAAGTTTGGTTTGGGATAAACAGCAAATCTTTAAATTCTGAGTAAAACAATTGTTAAACAATAATTATTTTATAACTTCTTGAAAATGCAAAGATAAACAATAAATTGTATGTAGCTACCTCTTCTCAAAAACGAGCTGTTAACTATTAAATAATGAGCAGATACTTGTATAGAAATATAAGTACATAATAAATCTATACTAAAATAATACTAATTACCCAATATAATATTTTTCCCTATTATACTTGTTGACACATTCTTGGAGAAAACAATGATAATAATAATAAAGTAAAATCATAAGACAAGCAATAATTTATTATTTAATTCATGAGATATATCTAAGCAATTGTTCCAAGTTTTCAAAGACCATTAATCAAGCAGGTCATGACTCAATTTATATAATCCATTTAAATTCACATAAGTTTATTGATAACATATTTTAATAAAAAATCAAATGCAAATGAGAAGAATAAATAAAAGAAATTCACATCCAATTTTTATGCTCTTCTCCCAGTTCATTTATCAGTACGTTTAGAGATAAGTCAATAATTCATCAATTATATATCACTCATTTTTGTTCATTTCTAGATACAAAATGGTTAGGTAAATATTTCATCAATAGTAACAATAAGCAGGTTAGAATATATTATCTGCACCCATCCTTCCGTTTAAACTTCATTCCTTTGTAGTTAGCAAAAATTATCAACAAAGAATCCCTGAAGTGTTTAATAAAAGAGTTCAATAAAAAAATTTCCAAAATAATAATAAAATCCATACATTCCAGTTACTTCTTTAATATTAGAAATTAAACATAAATAGTTTATAATATAGGCACACATACACATTTCAAATGATGACTTTAGAATTTAAATTATTCAATTAAAAAGCAAGAAAGATATACCTGTTTTTTACTGTCATTTACATTTTCATTTCCTGAAAATTAATAGTGGCTTTTCACTTTCAAGCTTGGGTCATGGAAGAATCAGCTTGTAGAATCAAAATTGGATGAATAAAACTTTTATTGGGAAAAAATGATGAAATTAGAAAGCAAACTGAAATAAAGTGAAATTAACTTTTTGTAAAAAGGTTTCCCTTTATATATCCTAGACTATTACCCAAGCATCTGTTCTTCCAATAATCCAAGGTCATTTGAAAGTTTAAAGGTCTCTAGAAACATAATTGATCTGCCCATTGCACTGAAACTTAATTAACAAAAGAAATATGCAAGAAATTCCTTTGTCTTGAAAAAAAAAAGAAAGAAAAACATTTTGTCTTTAAAAAAATATTAAATTGAACTAAGAATAAAATATTTTACATTTCTCAAGTAACAGAATAAAACTAATGATAATTATTTTAACAAATAAAATATATTAATAGTATATTTGTGATTTAATAATCTATTAGTCCAATGATCCATTGATTCATTTAAATTGTGTTTAAGCTGGCTATTCAAGCTATTGGTTATGAAATCAAATATTTTGTTATGAGACATGATATTTGGTAGTACAATGAAGTATGTGAATGGAAAATGAAGCTGAAAGATGAAACAGGCATACTTGAACATTTGCAAATAATTTCCTACAAGTAATAAACTAATCTGACTGAAATGAAAATTTATGTGATGTTGAGTCAAACATATTGTACTATTTATACTATGGATTGAAATATTACATGAAAATAAACCAGAAAACTATCTAAACAAATCTTAATACAATTCTGCAGACAAATAAAACAAACTTGGATAAACTTAAACTAAACTGACAATTTCTGTGACAAGCCACCCCCTTTCTATTATTAACTCCCTACCAAAGAAAAATATTAAACATCTCAAAACTTTTGAACTATATCTATAAGTGCTTTAAAACATAGTCTTAGGACATTAATAAAAAAAGATTAAATTTCAGGTTTTTTTCATTTCTTTAAATAAGATGCCATCAGATGTTACTGATACAGTGCTACTTAATTACAATCAATACGTCTGATACCTATCCACAAGGTTACAATATATATATATATACACCTGGGTCTCATTTTACACAATTGATAGGTTCCTCAGAAAACACGTGCAAATGAAATTGTGCAAAATAGACATAACTTACATTGAAAAAGGTGGGATGCGGTCTGTGATTTTTCAAAATTCGCGTAAAAGCAAAGCACCAATGTAAAATTACTTCAAAATTCATGCAAAAAAATAATAAGGAAATAAAATATGACTAATAAAAAATTTCAAATTTGAAAAAAAATTGATACAAGACAAACTTTTTTTAACTATAATATTTAATTTTATTCAAAATAATATATTTTTATGCATAATTTTCAGTACAGTAATTTACATTTTTTATACATGTTTTAATCATTATAGCTATTTGCCGAAAAACATGTTCATTTGCAAACAACTAGCACCAACTTCACACTCATGTTGTGTCAATGTTTTTCTGGTGACAACATAATTAGTAATTAATCTTTGAGATGATTTTATTAATTGTTTATGAAACTAACAACTAAAAATTAAATTCTTATTTTTGTCTTTAATTTTCAATTCCGTTTAAAAATCAAATTTCACATCACATTAATTTTAAGTCACCGTAAGTAATTTTTAAATTGTTAATTACAATTAAAAATCAGATTTTAATTTTTAATTGTCAAATTTAATTGTGCCCACTGCTATTACTGACCTTTTAAAAATAAACTTGTGGACACTAAATGATTAATAATTGATTACATTCTTTTTTAAAAAGCAAAAACAGAATGTGATTTAAAATGCAAAATTAACACGCATAATGTTTGAACAAATTTACATTATAATCTTGTAAAATTTAATGTGTGTATACATAAAATTTGGAAATCATGATTTTAATTTCATTATTGCATAAAATCTTACGATTATAAAGCACTGAAAATATTGAAATTCTAAGATGAAAGTCGAATTTCAATAATGTGCTATTACTTTCAATATAATGTAAGTGCGCAAAATTTATTATTTAAAGTAATAGCACATTATCAGAGTTCAACTTTCAGTGTAACACCAATTGTGTAACTTCAAAATTGTGTTAAATAAGTCTGCGTAAAAAAAGACCCAGGTATATATATATATATATATTGTAATGTCAACTTTACTTCAAGTAGCTAGTCAGTTGAATCTAACCTTGGGATGAAATAAGGATGGCTAATGTGTTTATCTAATGATATTAATAATAAGACTAAGTATACCTGGGCACCAAATTGCAACTATGAAATATAAATGCCCACCAGAGATCATCATCATCCATGCTCATTACTATAAAAGACAATGGAGAAAGTAATTAAATTGTCTCTTAAATATATATATATATATATATAATATTAATAAAACCAATTCAATTTATTGTGGTCTTGGTTTCAAACCTAGGAAAAATTATGCAACTGTTTCCATGATAAATTATTATTATTATTATTACCTGAATAATAATAAGACAACTTTATTCCACAATATTATATAAATACATGATCTCTAAGTGGTAACTACAAGAATGTTGTATACATTTCTAATACACACGTGACCAGAAATAAATTAGTAATCAATGCAGAGAATTCATAACTTATGCTTATAATATAAAGTTATTATTTAATTTAAAATAGGATAAAGAAATGTTACAAATCCTTCCCACTTAATCCCACTATTTTATTTTTCATTCTCAGCATCTATCACTTTCAATAGTCACAATTATATAAGACTGACTGTCTGGGGTATGTTCTCCTTGATATGTTCTTAACTGGTAACACTTAATCCTATTTCCTTAAGCACACATATATGCTTTTCAACCGACTATAGATTCACTATCATCATTATAATAGCATTTCCTGACTTTTAATATTTACACTACTTGACTTCCAAGCTAGCTCTTAGATTTAATATTCGAAGTACTCTTTCTCAAGGTCTAGATCTATTAACGAGGTGCAATTATTAATGATTACATTGCAATGGATATGATTCCAAAATTTTCTAAATTAAACTTTAATATGAGTTTACCAGTGGGAATCATATTAAATGCCAAAAGCAGAAAACAAACTTTATGTCTGCTCCCAATATTCATAACATTGCAATAAACTAAATGACTAAATTTAATATATCTAAATTGACTATTTTCTCTCGTCTTATTCTATATCATATCATCTGGTTGCCAAATTTAATTAGTACTTTTACATTTTTGTGAAAGTAAACTATGGAAGTACCCCATGGACATTAGTCATGGAAAATGATCAAGGAAATCAATTCTGTAAGTGAACAATGAAAATCAATCATAAAAATAAATTATGCAAATAACTATGGAAATCACTCAATGTAAAACTGAATTATGTTAAGCAACTATGGAATCAATCAATATAAAATGAATTATGTAAATTTAAATGTGATCTGGTATTAGTTCTAAATATAGGTATTGAATATAGATTCTGGAGGTATTTGAAATATCAAATACAAGACACGTATGTAAATTCATAATAATGAAACTTTATTACAATAAAAAAACACATTGATATAATATCATTACAATCTCAAAAACTATATGAAATTTACTAAATAATGATAATAATGATAATAATACATATTTAGATTAGCTAAATTTTTTTAAACCTTAACCATTGTCTTTACCCATCTTTTAATTGAATATTAATGCACTTATGCACAGAATCAGATTTCCATATTTAAGTATAATATGAAATTCTCTTATAACTTTGTATAGAGCATTTACATTTCTACTTCCCCTTTTATTACAATAATCATAAATTGAACTCTTCCAACAAAAATAATATCTTTACAGTAATTATTCCAACAAGCAATATTCTCTCTTATATTTCATATGAAAAGATGTGACATGTAAAATCTCTAGTCAGTCCAACAAATGGGCTTAAATATAAAACCATAATTTTACATTCATACATGCCAAATATTCACCGCTTTACAATTTAACAACTGTATACCTTTTGATAGTCCAGTATGTTGCCCCATCTTAATGAAGTTGAATTTTATTATTCTTCACAAACTCTGACTACAGTTCGGTCAGCTTCTAACTTAAAGTAACTCTTTGTCATCTTCTACATTGACATATACATCTGACTGAAACCCTAATCCTGTCAAAGCAACTTTCATCCAGTCTTGCAAAAAAGAAGACCCTCTATATATTTCATAACACTATGCAGCACTTCATTACACATGCATCAGTGCCTCAGTAAAAGAAATTAAACAACTCACAACTTCAAATGTCAGTGTTGGCCAGAGAGAAGTCTTCTCTGAGACTAGAATCATGTGAGGAACTATATTTCTCTACACATTTAATTTATATAGGCATGCATAACATTTTCCACAACTCTAACAATAACTCTTATCAATAATTCCCTACTTAAATAAAAACAAATGGAGTAGGTCCTCGGATCTCCTTCTGCAATAGTGAATAAATTATGAGATAGTCATTTTTTATCTATCCCTTCAAGGTGGTAAAATAACTCTACCTCAGTAATAACAGGCATTTATATCTTCACATACACACTCATATTGTGATTACAGTCTTGATGCAAATAACAAAGTCTGACCAGATGATGAATCAAACCCATGAACTATTTTAATTTAAAAGGTCAGGAACACAGCAACACCCATCCAATCTTTATAATCATACCAGATCATATCAACATATAGCATAGCATTGACCATTCACATGATCATCCAATCACTTTTCATACATCTAATACTAAGCAAATAATTTTGATAATAAAAAAATCTTTCCTATCCTCTTTTTTTATACATTGCTTATTATACATTAAAACTTTTTAATTGTTTTTTTTTTTAGTTTCAATGGGTCATTATGGGTCAAAATCACTTTTCTTTTTTTTAAAAACAATAATATAATCATTGAATCTCTATCAAACATGATATACATATAAATAAAGCAAAATAATAATAAATAATAAACACTATGGATTGTCTCTTTGGTTTGCATTCCCACCACCCATTACCATTTAGTTCACTTGTCTTGGAAAATATATATTTTATAGATGCACATAAAGTTTCTTTAATCAAGATGTAGCTGTATTGATTGTGATAATTAAAAGTGGTTGAAAATGAGTCCCTCAGATTTCTTTCACATTTTGAATATTTTTCTTCTTGGGTTTGAATTTAGATGCTTTGTTTCACATTTTAGTTTTTCAAGTGTCATCATTTTTTTTTCTTGGTTTTTATTTTTCTAATTTACTTTTTTCTGGTTTCTTTTAGGAGGAATTTTTTTTAATAAAATACTGTTCTAGATGCTTTTTCTTTTGTCATTCTTAGGTTCATCACAATCAAAAAAATTTTTATTGTTAAAAATATTGATTAGTCATCTAACTTTATATTAAAGTTTGATAATTCCCCTTGGAGTTTTATTAACATGCCATGGATACAATACCATTCTTGAAATGTCCTTTTTTAAACAAATTTTCATGAACCAAATATAAAGATTGAGGTACTGAATGCAAAATCTTTTATTATGAGTTAATTTGGTCATAATTTTTCTTGGAGAGAAATAATTGCACACTATTTATAATTGAATCAGCACTACATATTTAAGTAATGTGTTTACACTTCTTAACAAGTTAAGCTAATTCAAAAAAGAAACAATCAGAGGAAACCCATCAGAGATTGAATTAGCAAGAGAGTTTCCCCCTCACTTTCCTTAGCTTTTTTATAAGGAGGGAAAAAATCATCTGCCATGAATGTATGATTCTCCTAGAAATTAAATATTGTTCCATCTGTTAAATGTTAGTCTAGTTTATTATCTTCAGCTCAATTTCATGAAGACATTGCCTTTAATTTATGAAAACCATTCAAAAGAAATATAGAATTACTGGTAATTTTGTAAAACATATATTATTTTAAAAAAATTCCTTTATTTCAAACTTAAATCTTAGAGCTGAAAACAATAAATAATTCCTATATAAATAAATTCATTTTACACTATATTATCAAATAATACAGAGCACAATGCACAAATTTCTACAAAAAGAAAAAATCTATATATCTACATCACACATGCACATGTGCATGTACAATCTAAATAGAGAACTGCTTGTTCAGCTTCATATTAGCACATAATATCTTTTATTCACATTAATACCAAATGTCTTCTCTTATTTTCTATAATGTTAAATCTATTCTCATGAAAAAAACTGTCAAATTAAGGCTATTTGTAACTAGTTCAATTTCAAATCATATCATAAGATTCAAGAAGACTCTTTCAGAGGTATAAATAAATATTTTCTGGAAATTACACACATACAATAGTCAATTCCCTTTTCTCTACATAATGCTAGCTATAATTTCAAATAAATACAAACAGATTCTTCTATATATGTTAAAATTTAAGCTACACAGTTATTAATCTCTCCAAATAAAGCTTTTCAATTTTTCTTAAAGTAAAAAAAAATTTAATTATAAATAGTTGAGAAATTAACCCTACAATTTAATTTTCAATCATTAGCTTCTGTATGAAAGAAACTAAAGGATACTATATATATATATATATATATATATCCTTTATATATATATATATATATATATATATATATATATATATATAAGAGACCCCTTGATTCCTCTTAAAGGCCTTAAAGGAACCGAGCAGGGCAAATTCTTATTGTCCACTCCATATGTTTTTGTCATTGCAACTGTTATTACTATGTGATTATTCATATAGTATATGAACATGGACGGACTGCTCACCAACACACTTTAGCCAGCATAGTGAGTATATTGGATTTTACCTCTGAGTTTAAGATAAAGAAACACCATGGTCTTTCTTCTCACTTGTCTGATAATGCAGAATGAAGTTTTGTGTAAATGATAAATATTTTTCTAATACATATTGAAACAGATATACTGTTCCTCATATATATATTCAAAAGATCCCCCCCCCTCCCATTTAAAAATGACTAGCGTGATTTGATCAAATTGGGAATGAAATAAAGCAAAAAGTTTATAGTTTCAAAATTAAAAGGTAAATAAAAGCTGTGATTTGTTAAAAAAAAAATTATATTTTTAATTTTTTTGATCGATGGTTTTGAATAAAGTGTTATACCATTTTGCTTTCTTATCTCTCACACTAAAAAATTAGATTATCCAATCATTAAGAAGAAAAGAAAAAACATTTGGGCTAAAATGAGGCAGTATGCAAATCATACACGGTGGAAAAGAAAGCTGTTCTATCAATTCAGAGAGAGGGAATCAGATTGGATTTTTTTTAAAATGTATTACTCAATTCTGACTTTCGTCTCCTTAAAATATAGCTTTTACAAACACTTAAAAATGAAAAAAAAAGCATTATTAAGGGAATTGTAATGATAAAAGAGTAAACTAACAGCTTCTTGACTCTCCATACCAAGCCATGATTTTCCAAGATAATGTTATTTAGTTGAAATAATCCACTCTCTTTTTGAATAAATCAGACTAGTCAACTGGAAGGTAATTATTTTATAAAAATATTTGAACGTCTTTATTATAAATTATAAATTGAAATTATGAAGCAACTGCATAAAAAATATGTTTGTTACTGAAAATTTATAAATGAGAATTATGAATAATGTAGCTGCATGAAAATAGAAAATTATAAATGAAACTTATGCACATAGATGCACATTTACACTGACTGGATTATGAATAATCCACAAACTCAGAATTGTTCACATTATTTGTTTTGATAAATATAAATAAAATAATGAAAGACTATATGGATTATAAATGCTTGCCTGCATATTGGTATTATGTGGAGAAAGTAATGAAACTTATGCACATAGATGAACATTTACACTGACTGGACTATGGATAGTCCACAAACCAAGGATTGTTTACATAATGTACTATAAAAATTACAAATGCTTACATGAATCTCATTTGCATACAAAGAAAATAATGAAACTTATGAGTACCAATGTACATTGATACTTGACTGAATTATAGAAACCTTACAGATCTGGAATAGCCCATCTTACCTATTTACCTATCTAAAAGGGATGCACAGATATGAAATAAAGAGTGGAAAATATTCACACAGTATTGGTAGACATCTACTAGTTAAAAGACCCTTTGAATCCTTTACCTAAGATACATCAAAATGAGCCTTCATTTGAAATGAAGGATAAACTTTATTAAAATAAATTGCAAATGAACTATTGATCAACAAACTGCTTCTAACTTTTTCATAAATGAAATGAAAATGAGTCATCACATGGATAGGAATGAACTTTATTAGAACTTGCAAATTAATTGTTATTTAATAAAATTATTGTTACTAAAAATTAAATTTAGTTATCCAGTTGTCCAATTCTGTTTTGTTTTATTGCATCACTCATCAGTTATAGCAAATGAACATGATCAACAAACTGCTTCTAACTTTTTCATAAATGAAATGAAAATGAGTCATCACATGGATAGGAATGAACTTTATTAGAACTTGCAAATTAATTGTTATTTAATAAAATTATTGTTACTAAAAATTAAATTTAGTTATCCAGTTGTCCAATTCTGTTTTGTTTTATTGCATCACTCATCAGTTATAGCACTTGTTCATGAGAATCTCATGCCTTCTGAGCTATGTCTGGCATAACTAGACCTAGGCAAGTCAGGTTGTAGTGAGACGGAACTCTAATGGCACTGTTTGGAAAACCAAACATAGAAATGTTTAGATGCTTCCAGTCTCTATGGTACTACATCCTCTGATGAGCAGGAAATATTGTTGTAGGGGGCATTAACATCTGCATTGGGGAATGCGAATTGATAGTTCCTTCCTGCAGCATGATCATCAGAAAATTGTTACAACCGATGTAATAAAAGGGTTGTATGGGGGTCCAATTACAATATATACAATTATAACAGACAAAAATAAATCATGGCCCTTATTCCCAGGAGGATGTTAAGTCACCAACCAAGGCAATGGTTGTTGACCAAAGACAGAGGATGCAAAGAATCCCCTGATTGGAGACCTAGCCTGCCATTTAATGATTACTTTTTATTTAGGTACTTACAACTTCAGATCACTTTCAAGGAAAGAAAGATTGCAAGAATTAGAAAAAGAACTGTCTTATATTAAATGGGATATGATTAGACTTTATGAAGTTAGAAGAAAAGGTGAAGAGACAATTGATTTAAAAAGTGGACCAGACACAAATATTGGAAATACAAGTGGAGTAGAATTCATTATAAATAAAAAGTGAAAGAACAACATTATGGAGATTGATGGTGTATCAGACAGAGTGGCAACGTTAGTTATACAACTTAATTGCAGATACCAAATGCAGATAATTCAGGTTTATACCCCAACAAATTCTCATAGTGATGAAGTAGTGGAAGATTTTCATATGGATGTACAAACTACTTTTAATCAGAGTAAACAACATTTTAAAATTGTTATAGGAGACTTTAGTGCTACAATTGGTAAACAAATGAAAGACGAAAGTGTTGTAGGTAATTTTGGTTATGGCAATAGAAATGAGAGAAGACATAGATCTCTGGAGTTTGCAGAAAAAGAAAAACTTTATATGATGAATTCTTTTTTTGGGAAAAATGTTAAAAAGAAATGGACATGGAAGCATCCAAATGAAGGTAAAGCAGAATTGAATTATGTTTTGACTAACAGGAAATACATATTTCAAGATTGTAATGTTCTTAATAAATTTAAGACAGGAAGTGATCATCGATTAGTAAGATGTAAGATATATGTTAATGCAAAACTAGAGAGACATAAATTATTAAGAAAAACAATTTATAGAGTTGATATTTCTTATCTTCAGAAACATTCTAATGAATTTAAATTAGAACTTACAAATCGGTTTCAAGTATTAGTAGATTTTGAACATGATTCGGATTTTAATGAAATTAATATGAAAATAACTGATACACTTTAAAAAACTGCAACACAGATAGCTGATAGAAAAAAGCAGCAATTGACCAATAAAATTTTTACTGAGACTATAAAATTTATGAAAAAAAAGAAGGAATATGAAGGTATACGTTATGAAGAAAAGAAGGAATATGAAGATATACAAAAATGATGCATTAAAAAGGATTGAATATCTCGAAATTTGTAAAATGGTATGGAAAAGAGTTGAAAATGATATACGAAATTATAACTGTGAACTGGCAAAGAAAGCTGTAGAAGAAAATAAAAGTCTCAAGAATGTAAAACAACATTTTGATATTGGTAGGAGATCTATATCTGCAATAATAAAAAAAGTTGGAATTATTACTAAAAAGAGAGATGACATTATGAAATGGGTAGAAGACTTTTATAAAGAATTATATAGTAATAAAAAACAAATACATCCTATTTCTATTACATCACCTCCTATTTCTCTTACATCTTCTGAATTGCCCGGAATTTTAAATGAAGAAATGAAATATGCAATTAAATGTATGACGAAAGGAAAGGTCCAGGTAATGATGGAATTATAATTGGTATATTAAAAGAAGCAGGTGAAGAAATAAAAAAAAATGTTAGCAAAGTTATATACCAAATGTCTAAATGATAAAGTTGTATCAGATGATTGGAAGAATGCAATAATAATATTAATATTTAAAAAAGGTGAGAAAGAAGATATTAGAAATTACAGACCTATCAACCTTTTATCAGTTGTATATAATTTTTTTACCAAGATAATTACAACTCGTCTACAAAGAACATTGGATTTCCTCCAGCCATGGGAACAAGCTGGATTTAAAAGTGGTTTTAGTACAGTAGATCATATCCAGGTATTGAGAGAAGTTATAGAAAGGACAAATAAATATGAGTTGTCATTATGTTTTGAATTTGTAGATTAGGAAAAGGCATTTGCTTCTATAAACATTTCTTCAGTGATTAAAGCTTTGGATCATCAAGGTATAGATCCAGGATATTATCATATTTTTAAAATATTTATAAAAATGCAACAGCAACAATTCGATTACATAATGGTACTGGAAAAGTCAACATTGTGAAAGGTGTAATACAAGGTGACTCCATATCTCCAAAACCTTTTACAGCAGTGTTGCAAAAAGTATTTTGTGGATTAAAATGGGAAACTAAAGAATTGAATGTAAATGGAGATTATTTAAGTGCTTTATATTTTGTAGATGATATAATTGTTTTTGCAAATAATGCTTCAAAGGAAATGTTGCGGGAATTATCAGATGAAAGTAGGAAAGTAGGACTAAAGATAAATGTTAAAAAGAATAAAGTAATGTTTAATCGATTTGCTCAAAATATGAAAATAAAGATTAGTCAGATTATTAAAACAGATGGAAACATAATGGATGAAATTAATCATAGAATTAAATTTCATTGGAGTGCTTTTGGTAGGAATAACTTGATACTAACAGGAAATGTGACTATGCGTTTGAAAAGGAATGTTTTTAACAAATGTGTTTTATCAGTTCTTACTTATGGATCTGAGACTTGGATAAATAATAGAAGAGCAATACAGAGACTCCAACCCACTCAAAAAGTGTGGAGAGATGCATGTGGTGAGTAACAATAAGAGATCGAAAATGCAATGTATGGGTAAGAGAACAAACATGTGTTACTGACCTCATTTAAAAAATTAAAAGATTGGAGTTGGGCTGGACATATTTCTAGAAGAGATGATAATAGATGGTCAATTTAAATCTTAAACTGGATTCCAAGAGATTGTAAAAGACCCAGAAAGAGACCACTTGTGAGATGGACGGATGAAATAAGAAAGTATGCAGAGGTGATGTTTAGAAGTGAAGTGAAAGAACGGAGAAGATGGATTAAACTTGGAGAGACCTTCATCCTGCAGTGGATTGATAATGGTTGATAATATATATATATATATGAAAAACAAAAAAACACAAGTTAAAAAACTTGCTAACGCTTGTATTTATGATAACAGATGGCGTTCTACCAAAAACACCGTCAAGCGTAGTTTTCTGTTTACATAAATGTCAGAGCAAGTATTCACTATCTCTAACTTTAATTCCACTTTCAGACCATGATTTCAAGCTATTTTCTATCATCAGTGAATGACAGGAATAAGAAACTAGATCTAAACACAATCTCTGAGCATTTATGAAACAGTTTCTATTCCGCTTGCAAGCGTGAATCTCTTAGACACGTTAATGTCTTCAAACTCAGCATAGCAAGCCAGATAGCTACATGGGTCTGATCTGAGTTCAGTATCACCACATAGTAGCAGCCTCTGTGATATACATCATTGCAAGAAAGACCTCAAAGGTACATTTATGAAAAACAAAAAAACACAAGTTAAAAAACTTGCTAATGCTTGTATTTATGATAACAGATGGCGTTCTACCAAAAACACCGTCAAGCGTAGTTTTCTGTTTACATAAACGTCAGAGCGAGTATTCACTAACTCTAACTTTAATTTCACTTTCAGATCATGATTTCAAGCTATTTGCTATCATCAGTGAAAGACAGGAATAAGAAACTAGATCTAAACACAAACTCTGAGCATTTATGAAACAGTTTCTATTCAGCTTGCAAGTGTGAATCTCTTAGACACGTTAATGTCTTCAAACTCAGCATAGCAAGCCAGATAGCTACATGGGTCTGATCTCAGTTCAGCATCACCACATAGTAGAAGCCTCTGCAATATACATCATTACAAGAAAGACCTCAAAGGTACATTTATGAAAAACAAAAAAACACAAGTTAAAAAACTTGCTAACACTTGTATTTATGATAACAGATGTGTTTTTTTGTTTTTCATAAATGTACCTTTGAGGTCTTTCTTGCAATGATGTATATTGCAGAGGCTTCTACTATGTGGTGATGCTGAACTGAGATCAGACCCATGTAGCTATCTGGATTGCTATGCTGAGTTTGAAGACATTAACGTGTCTAAGAGATTCACGCTTGCAAGCTGAATAGAAACTGTTTCATAAATGCTCAGAGTTTGTGTTTAGATCTAGATTCTTATTCCTGACTTTCACTGACGATAGCAAATAGCTTGAAATCATGATCTAAAAGTGGAATTAAAGTTAGAGATAGTGAATACTCGCTCTGACATTTATGTAAACAGAAAACTATGCTTGACGGCGTTTTTGGTAGAACACCATCTGTTATCATAAATACAAGCATTAGCAAGTTTTTTAACTTGGGTTTTTTTGTTTTTCATAAATGTACCTTTGAGATCTTTCTTGCAATGATGTATATTGCAGAGGCTTCTACTATGTGGTGATGCTGAACTGAGATCAGACCCATGTAGCTATCTGGCTTGCTATGCTGAGAATTTGAAGACATTATCGTGTCTAAGAGATTCACGCTTGCAAGCTGAATAGAAACTGTTTCATAAATGCTCAGAGTTTGTGTTTAGATCTAGTTTCTTATTCCTGTCTTTCACTGACGATAGCAAATAGCTTGAAATCATGATCTGAAAGTGGAATTAAAGTTAGAGATAGTGAATACTCGCTCTGACGTTTATGTAAACAGAAGACTACGCTTGACGGTGTTTTTGGTAGAATGCCATCCGTTATCATATATATATATATAATGAAAACATTTACAGGATTTAGAAATATAAATATTGAAATTTATCAGAATATTTTTGTATATTTTTTTAAAATTAGAATGGAAAAAATAAAATCACATCATTATACAATACTTGTTTTTGTTATTTGTAGGACTTTTATTTTATAGAAGTCACATAATTAAAATAGCCTATGGAATGCTATAATTTGAGTTTCTGATTAAATTATTCATTGGTTGCTTAGTACATTTATCCTATATAAAGAAAACCTAGTGTAAAAATTAATTAACAAAACTATTTTAAATAAGAAAATTGCAGAAATAAAGTTTAACTAACATTTGATTCAAATAAGTCGTTTACTTGGGGGGGGGGGCGTAAAAATCAAATATTTAATTGCTCAAAAATTAATGTAATACTAGACGAGTAGAAATGACAAATTGGACTATAATATCACTTAGGAAGATTACATTTTGAAAGTAACCAATTATTCACCTCATTAATTCACACAAGTATTATAAAATTAAAATAAAAGCAAATAAACAAAAATTTTCATTTATCAAGTTTGCATTAGGTTAAAATAATAAACAGGCTTTATCTAGCAAAGTTACTTATGAATATGAACGTAAATTGTAAAAGAAAATTTATGCATTTATTAATATATGTAATATTTAGTTTATTCTAAGAGTATGTAACATTTAACGTAGTTTAAATTACTAATGCATTTAACATGAAAGGCTTGTTCAGTATTTATATAAGATTACTACTATATTTTTCGTTTGTTAAAACATGAAGAATTTTTTAAGACATTATGTTGTTAATCTTAATAGTCGGTATAACAGATAAAAAATAATATTATTAAACATGTTACATCCTTTACCATCTAAGCACTTGGAAAAATTGCATTGTTTTTTCTAAACAGCAGTACAAATGTTTTTCTAAATTCAGGATTTGTCCCAAGATAAACATAAAATGATGCAATTGGATTTATACAAATTATAGTATAATTTTTCAAAAAAAATGTTAGATTTCTAGTTGATGGTAAAAAAACTGCCACTAAACCTGAAACCACAAATGACAGCAAAGAAATTAGGAATACTGCAATAATACTATTAAGAAGGAGTGCTAGGATTTGTTGTTCCCGGATAATGTCATTATGGACAGTTATATTTATCTGCTGAAATCTCCTACGCAGTTCACCAAAGCATTTTACAATTTTCCAGTTCATGTATACTGCTACTATAATACCCCAGGTTATACACACTATGTCATAAAAAAATACAAACTTTAAGGAAGGTTCAGAGTTAAATTTTTTTTTAGTCTCAAAACGTAAATTGATTTATTGCGATATTTTACATTGCAGGGTTGCAGAATATCTAAAGCTGCATTAACATTTGATAATAAGAACATGATGGCCAAACAAATTATTACATTTTTAATTATTAATATTCGCTTTGATTTCAGGGGATAACATACGGAAATAAAACGATGTACGGTTATGCTAAAAAATGTTGACGCCAATAAAGCTCCCAGAACAAGCGCAAGTTGAGACCAGATGTGTGCCATATACTGAACTAGATAATAATTTGATGGACTTTGTGAATAAGCCACACTGACAATAAGATTAATATCCTCAAGCAGTTCGTTTAGAGAGAAATATACTAGTAATATTTTCATTGTAAATTTCATTTTCATATTTGAAAATACAATTATCGATAGCACATTTCCACATAGTCCGAATATTAAAAAAACAATATTTATTACTGTTCTATATATTGACATTGAAATTAAATTAGAAGTTTCAGAGGCTCTAAGAAGAAATTCCGTTTCATTTTGCAAAGTAATATTTTCAAAACAGATAAGTTTATTATGAAAATCAAAACCCATAGCAACCTAAGATATGGAAAAATAACTTTAATATTATATATATATGCACGTGTGTGTGTGTGTTGATATGAAGATTTTCAAGGGTTGCATATATAAAAGACATTTTGCGGGATCATCCATGTTAAAAAAATTTAAACATTGATATACCATCATTTTGACTTGATCATACAAATCATCTACTGGGTGATAAAAGGTAGAAATATGGTTGTACAGGTGCTAGAATCATTGATTTTAAAAACATTAAAGTTCCACCAATAGCAAAAATGTTAAATTAAAAATGGTTTTTAAAAAAATCTTTCCAAATACATGTAAACTTCCTCTTATTTGGAAAGATTTTTTAAAAAAAACATTCTTAATTTAACATTTTTGCTATTGGTGGGACTTTAATATTTTTTCAAAATATTGATTATATCACCTCTACAACCATCTTTCTATCTTTTATCACCCAGTAGATGACTTGTGTGATTCAGTCAAAATGATGGTATATCAATATTTAAAAATTTTTACACGGATGAACCCGCAAAATATGTCCTTTAATGATAGAGATTTTGAATTCTTTATCATTTGCCACATATAAAAATAAAACTTATTTAGAGCTATTGGTAAGCTCCATCTAGTGATCATTTAAATGCAGTTGTAATTACAATTTTGTTTTAATTAACGGACATTTTATTTTTATATTACATATATATATATATAATAAAAACACAGAATTACTTCTCTATAAAACTGCTTTTATATTTCATCCAGCAGACTGTTTTTATTATGTTTTTATTTTTCCTTATCAATAAGCGAGATGATACGAGCAAACTTCCTCCTATTTGCAAAGATTTTTTTAAAAAACATTCTTACTTTAATAACATTTTTGCTATTGGTGGAACTTTAACGCTTTTTTCAAATCAGTGATTGTAGCACCTCTACAACCGTCTTTCTACTCTTTATCACTCAGTTGATGAACATCAGTATATCAATATTTAAAATATTTTAACACGGATGAACCCGCAAAATATGTCTTTTATATATATACTAGGTACAATCAACTACTTATTTCTACCACTATAACATACTGACACATTTCACATTTGGGAACATGTTTTCAGAACTGTGACGATTATTTCTGAGAGTCATATTTGTGACCTATATACATTTTATTACTATGTATTATGCAAAACAAAAAAGGTATTACAGTACTACTTATTTTGGTACAGTTATAAAAAAAAAAAACAATCATGCAAATTATTAAATAATAAAATAATTTATTAATAAAAAAGGTAAATAAAAAATAGCACATAAAATCAATATAGTTTTATTTATAGGTTCCCACTTCAGTAAACTTACCAAACTAAATATCATAATAAAAGTTCAACTCTTTTATTTTTTCTAACTTTTAATATATTATATTTCAGAATATCAAATTCAGTTTTTTCTCATTCTTTTATAATACAGTACATATTTTTTATTTATTCATCTTGAAATGTATGGAACAAAGATTTAATGAATAATTTAATTTAAAGTTCTAAGGTAGCTTTCAACTGGTGTCAGTTATAGATGGGACAATAGTTGGAGTAGGGAGAGGACATTGTATATATATATGTTATTCTCGCTAATTTACACAGTCCAAAGCTAGCTAAGCACATTAAATTATTCATTAAAGCTTCGTCTATACATTTTTGTGTATATTTATTTTGTTACATTGTATTTAAGTTAAAGCTCATATTCTTTTATTATATTATTCATTCTGAATATTCAAAAATATATATAAAATATTAATTTCTTTCCCTTGAAACTGTCTTACCACTTCAGTCTTGGGATTTTTTATCTTCCTTTAGATACCTTTCTTATTTTAATTATTTTAGTATTATTGCTAATCAAATAAACAATTAATACAGTTATGCTTGGTGTGAGTATATTATTTTTGCATAAAATAATTATACTGGCAATTTATCAGCAGCGTTGTTGTTCTTTTCCTTTCTGACAACTTCTAATAATTGATAGAAAAAACTGGGCAATATGGTTATGGTAAAAGCTGGTGTGCTATTTTCTTTTACTAGTACTCTATATTGAAAAGTTATCTGAATATAATGAATATTTTCATAATTGCTTTTTATGAGTTAGTAAATCGAACTAATTGTAATCAAAACTTTTTTTCCATATTTAATCTTGCTAGCTAATTATTTCCTCTTTTTCTTCTTCTAACAAGCCAAATTGAGTATGGCAAAAAAATCTCATTTATAGGTCATTGACTTCATTTGCGTGCAATTCTATTTTTGCCATATCTAGAAATTTTGTAACTGTCACCAAAATGAGTTGCTAAAGTAATCTGTTCTTCTGATAAAAGCAATATTTATTAAATAAATATATTGACGTGTGTATTTAAAAATCGTTATTCACATAATTTATATGAATAAATATTCCATTTCTTTTTTCTATATTTCCATCATACATTATTTTTAAAATAGCATCATGTAACTTTTCCATTGCTATGACAAGGGTTACAATATATATATATGGTTTGATAACAAAAAGTACTGTATATAGTAAGATAATCCAATAATTTTAAAAAATATAAAAAAGTATATGTAATCATTTCACATTTGTAATATACCTACCTATTCTTTTCCTCTATGTGAATGCATAACCTTTAAAAAAATACTTTGTTTTAATACTAATAAATTATAAACATTAAAAACTTTTATCTAACAATTTACTTTAGAAAAAAACTTTTTAAATTATTAATGCTACATTTGAATAAATTTGATGGCATACATTTCTAAGATATTTTATTTAATTCATTTATGTTTTAATGGTTTTTTATATAATAAAGGATGGTAAAGTTTTCAGAATAATATTTAAAAAAAGTTATAAAATAAATAGCAAAAGAGCTTAATATATATATATATATATATATATATGCAAATTTATAAATAAATATTTAAAAATACAGTATTTAAAAAATAAATTTGCATATATTATTTTGAAGAGATACAGACATTGATTTATAATATATATATATATATATATTCAGAAATAAAATGGTCAAAGAATTGTAAGAGAGATTGGTAACAAGAATTGATAAAAAGAATTGACCGACAAATAAAGTTTAATTTTAAAAACAATTTATTAACTAACATTTAAATAATTTTAAACATTTTATAAATCTAAAATAACACACACATTTTAAATTAACACACTATAATATATTTTATGAGAAACCATAAATAATGTTTGACGTTTATAAAATCATATAGCATTCACAAACACGCACATCAATAGTTCATTTTATGCATGCTTATAGAGTTCAAATTACTTGTCTCTGGAGGCTTTACAAATTAATGCGATGCAATAGCTATTATAGAAATAAGAATATGAAATATTATTACCTAGGATTTTGAATGGGGATGTAGAACTTTTAATAAACATGAAATATTATAGTGTTGCATTAACTTTATTAGTAATAGACTTTAAAACTGATAATGCCCTTGTATTTTCATCATAATTTATGATTGGACTAATAAGCCCATTAGAGTTGTGACCAAGAGTAACCTGATTAGCAGAAGAAATTAGCCATCCATGATATATATATATATTAATTCTAATATTTTCACGGATAAAAGATGTCATATTATTATTACTATTTGCGGGATATTCCGGGTAGTGAAAAAGCTAAATGCTGACGTTTCAGTAC